>OMKZ01012442.1:1051-36041 GCA_900302535.1 Neoniphon sammara
ATACACACACACCAGACACAAAGACATACATACAGCAAGACAGACACATACACACACACACACAGAGAAACATGGACACAAACGTGCACACACACACACACACACACACACACACGCACACCAACATACAGACCCACTCACACACACACACAAACCTATTCAATCTAGAGATTATACCCCATAGCCCCTGACCTCACTCCAGTCCCCTTGTCCAGACTGGGCGCACAGCATAATGATATCACTACCAGCAGGACTTCACTGAACACAAATCTGCAGCTCTACTTGTTTGTTCAGCGCACAGAGCGGCTGTGGCCCCTCACAGACCCTGTTCCAGTCCGGAGCTGAGAGGGGTTTCAATGCATTACATTAACAGTGCTTTCAATATTCAGTCTGCTGTTGTTTTGGTTTATAAATGAGGTTCTGTGTCTCTTAAGAGAAATTCATAAACCCAGTGGTGTAACTATGGGGCCTTTTGTTCGGTGGGGGCAAAATATTTTTAGTCATTACAAACTAATTTTCTGCATTTTTACACAACCTCACATGACTCAGAGTAGACCAACTATCTTGCTGAAATATGATCCACTTCCATGTGTTGATGCAGATAGATGTCAACATTTGACTTTGCAACATTTTTAAATTCACTGGTTAGCTAGATGCTAGTTAGACTCGGTTAGCTAGGGCTAGCTAGTTATTTTAACATGTAAATTTTTGTAAAAAATTCAAAACCTGATTTACTCTGCATGTAACATAATGACAAAATGACCAACCTAACTCAGCTGTCGTATCAATAGACACCACTTACAACAACAATTTCTATAAATAGCATCTCTATTTCTATGAATATAATTTCTATATGGATAGAAATATAGAAATGGTATTTAAAGTATATAAATCTTTCAAAAACATTCTTTGTTCTATTGGCATATAAAAATTTAAAAAGTGTGCACAGGGAGGTAGGGGAGGGCAAAAAGTGTAGAATGGGACAAAATAGCAAAATGCCCCCCTGCCCACTGGCTGTCCCTTGTGGATATGATATCCATTCAAACACCTTATACTGAATATATGATGAAATTCAGATTTTTTTTTTAAAAAGTAGGCAATGTTTTCAAATCCATAAAAAATATGTGAGTCACATATATTGTGTTCAGACCACCTTAAACCATAAACACTACAGTTTAAGCTGGAGGTCCCATGTGCTCCAGCAGCCCCAGGCAGGCCTTCCTCTCTCTCTCTCTGTATCTTTCGGTTCCTTGTGGCATCCCTGGAGGCTTGTCTCTATTCATGTACAAGGATGTTTGCAAACAGGCCAGACAAGACCCCTGCTGTGAGACAAAAACAAAACACAAACATCAATAAACAAACAAATGCATTCGTACACTCCCTCCTCTTCCATGCACTGCATGCATATACATTTACCCCTGTGTCTCTAAAAAAGCTTCACTGCACTCACTCACCGCCTATCAGATCCCATTGTTTCTGAAAAGCAGCATTGTTTTGTCCATATCCGGTGCATTTCTGTGATCTTGTCTCATTATTAATAGATGGTGTCAGAGAGCCGCTGGCTACTCTGTCTGACAAGGGCATTAGCATAAACACAGACTTCCTCTCAATATCTGTTTGCACCGCACTGTTGACCTTTAATTATGGATGCCTAAATGTTTGTTACCTGTCCACTCAAGTGTGAGAGCTTCTGCATGTGTGTGTGTGTGTGTGTGTGTGTCAAGAGAGAGGGGCAAGAGAGAATGAGAGATTCAAGGAGACACAAGATACTCATGAATATATATTTTACTTTAAAGTTAGGCTTGATAACTTTTACCTTGAAGAATACAGAGGATTTACTACCTGGTAAAAGTCATAACCATGCATATGTGGAAAATTTAGCTTTTACGTTTTAGGCATTTAAACATGCAAGAATAAACTTAAATTTTGTGACACTTTAGTTTAATTCCCTTGGTAAAATGGTGCATAAACAGTTAACAAGTGCTCTCTAAGACACTAAAAAAGTGATATTAACATTTATGAAGGTGTTTCGAATAGTGAATTAGAAATTCTGAATAGCATGCCATACAGTGAACTCCAAAAAAGTCACTTTTTATAAATATTAAAGTCATCCTTATATGTGTTTGCCATTATGATAGAGTGTGATAGAAAGCATGTGTTAAATGTTTACAAACCACTAATAAATACTTATTGAGCAGAGGGGGGGCTGAAGTGTAATCTTTACTGTATTACCATCACCTAAAATAAACAACAGTAAGGCATTTATGGGTTAAAGCCATAGCGTATAAGAAAAGTGCTATAAAGGAAATACAAATTACAGTTAGGGTGAGCGGTTGAACGCAAAGGAGGATATACAGGTAGACAAAATGACAGAATCACCACATGAAACAAAATCTGAACTTTGAAATTACTAAATCACAATGACAAAGGTAGCTACTGCACAAAGGCGAGTCATATTAAGCTAAATGCTAATTAGCATTTAGCTTTGCATGAGGTTTGACAAACGGCACTTTTATGTGTGAGTTTTCAAAGCAGCATGCGGTAAGTAACAGTGTTTCAAAGAGGCAAAATAGCCAGCGCATGAATTGCACAACCATCAGACACAAAAACTGCAAAAATATTTAATATGGCAAGGGAAACTGTCTGGGAAATTATGACAGCATATGCCAAACACAGACAAACCACTTCAGGCAAAGAGCGGTCACAAGTTGAAGCTCACTGACAGAAACAAACACTTAACAGGGTGGTTTCTATAACTGTGCTGTATAGACTCAAAAATTACCACAGAATTTAATCAAAGCATCTGTGACAAAAACTCAATAAAAACCATACATGGTCAGCTTCAGAGAGCTGGTATTTATGGCAGGGCTTCCATTCAGAAACCATTTGTATCGAAGATGCACAACCTGGTGTCAGGAGCACAAAACCTGGAGCCATGAGGGAGAAAAGCAATAATGTCTAAGGAATTCTTGTTCCTTTTCCTATATCAAGATGGGTTTATATTTGGAGAAAGCAAAAGATGCCTTCAACTTTTAACGCATGTTGCCAACTCTTTGAAGCCATCTTGTGGAAGTCATTAGATCCAATGGTTGCTCTGCATGGCATGAGTCTATTTTAGGGGACCAAGTCATGCACCCTATGGTGCAAAATGCAAGCATTCTCAAGATATTAATGCTTCCATATGCACTTGTAAACAAATTCAAGATTGGTTTCATGAACAGCAGGATGAAGGCTGCAGTCAACACACTAAGCACAGTTCAGGCCTACAGCATCCCAAGAAGGATTAAAGCAGTTCTAAGGGCAAAAGATGGCCCTGTTCCTTATTAGGTCGTATATTGTTAGATGTTTCCATTATTTTGTCCACCCCCTGTATCCCCTCCCTTCAAATGGATTTAACTAAAACTAATGCTGCTATTTTTTATTGTCCAGCGGCCTGTCTGTCTGCCATCATGGCTGATTTATCCCATCTCCTCCTCTTCCTTGGCTGTTAAAAGGTCTGCTGGTGTTTACATGGGTGTGATGTCTCCATCTCCTCTGCCTCACACTGTCCCTGTCACACGACACAACAAGCTTTTATTCTAATAGTATCATTCCATTAGTATTAATAAAGTGTAATGCCATTGTGTGTGTATGTGTGTGTGCATGCAGCAAGCCATCTACTCATCAAAAATGGATTCAGCAGCATCTCTGCCTCTAGCTATCTGTGTTGTTGTTTTTCCCCTTCACTGCCTCTTGGTCTTGCCTTTGCTCTCTCTCTCTCCTGCTTTCTCTCTCCGCTCAAGCACATTTGTCTGTGTGTGTGTGTGTGTGTGTGTGTGTGTGTGTGTGTGTGTGTGTGTACGCACACTATACATTTGCATCCGCAGATGCATTTCTCTGGTTCTGCTACTGTCATTGTCAGCATCACCATCCCTAACACACCTGGCATTTATTATGCATAAATAACAGCACACTGCATTTCCATTATGTGTGCTAATACCACCATCCTCTGTCACCAGCGGCACCGTAATGACTTGCGCTGCTGCTGCGACAATGCAGCCTCTGAGCAGCATTATCTCTCCCCTATCTTCTCATGTTCTCACTTCGCGGCAGTATCAAGTATTTAAAGTGAGCTTGGGTATAAACTCAGTGCAGAAAACACTGAGTTTAGACTGCGGTTGTTTAATTGTTTAATTGCGGTTGTTAATTTAATTGCAGATCAGAGGATGAACAAGACATTAAAGAACAGACTGTCAGCCTCTGACTTCTTATTTACTTACAAGTAAAACTATCTTGCAAATTTCTTAAAATCAAGCCCCTTGATCTCAGGTGGACAATTAGCACTGACAAAATGACTCAGTGTAAATTAATTTAAATTTGATATTTGGGTACACCCACCAATGGACTCACCAACATAGATTCTTCTTATCTTCATTTTAGACTCATTATAGACATTTTAGACTGTTACGCTAAAAATGCAGATGCATGTAAACTGGATTTCAGATGTAAGACTGACTACCATACAGCACTTTGCTTCAGTGTGGACTAAATGAATGCCTCTGTGTTTAAAGGTCAGTGACCAGGCCATTAGGTTGTGCATCAGCCAAAATCCATTACATACAGAAAAGGATATGATTCAGAAGCTGCTGGGGCAAAAATTTTGCAGTTAAGAGGTGTATGACTAAGTGACCACTGATTATTGTTTACTGGTTTTAAGGCTTAACTAAAATTATACAGACTGACATCAACTACTTCCATTTCTCAGCATGATTCAAAATGTGAGCAAATGGTAAAGACAGCCTCATATTAATTTTTTTTACGTGAAATGGGAAGAATTTTCACACACTGTGGTCTTACAAAAGTAGTGATACATAAGTGAGTGTGGAGTGTAAAGTGTGTGTGTGCTTGTGTGTTCTGTGCACCATAGTCAAAGTGGTTCCAGTCAAAGAGTAAGGTGTGATATTAAAGTGTGATTTTTATGCTCAAAGTGAAAAGATCACACATCTCTTCATGGTAACACCTGTCAATTAAATGTTTCAGCCCTGTGCTTCAAGACTTGCTGAGGCCTGGACACATGGGAGCAGATACATTATGGTGTGCATGTTTGCGCCACTGGGGGCTGTAGAGGCTCTTTGTATCTGTGTTACCATGGAAACTGGCGCACGCAACACTGGAGGAGAGGCTTCTTGATAGAAAGTTTTCAAACTAGGAGAAAGAAGGTTGAAAAGTTGGAGCATAATATAAAATGGCCAAGAATTTAGAGGATTATTTCAGGACCCTCCATGAGGAACCGGCTTTAATGTGAGTCTCTCTCTCTTTCTCTCTCTCCCTCTCTCTCTCACTCTCTGTGTGTGACACCCATGTGCAGCTAAATCAATCTGACTGATCAATGTTAATAACTTTCTACTATGCTTGTGTGTGAACAGAAAGTTGCCCGTGGGGGAGAGGTATCTGATGACAGGAGCCACACAAATGCTGGAGAAACGCAGGGAGATTATTGAGGTTGATAAACAGCTCAAGGCGCACAGAGAGGTGCGGATTGACTCCTCGCATTTAAAGGCATAGTCCCACGAGGAATAAAATGCATGCAGACTCTCATTCTTTTTCTTAATGGCCGGTGCCCCACATATTCATGGAGCATGAATCTTCATAAATGTTAGTGTTTGCCAGTCTTCTGTGTGTGTGTTTATGTAGGAGTTTGAGCTGAAGAGGAAGAGTTTGCGAGAGCGAAGAGATGAAGTGCTTATGAGGGAAGACAAATTGAAAGAGTCGCTTTTAAACTTCGATAGATTTCTCAAGGTACAGTAGACGGCCAATTCATCCACAACCCCATTATTATTATTATTATACACAGTGACTGCAACTGTGTCATCAATGGGGCTGAGCGTCAGATGAGTTTCTTCATCTCACCCGCGCAGGACAATGATGCCAAGCGAAGTAGAGGCGCAAAGAAAGCAGAGAATGAGAGGCAAGTTGTGCTTCGAAAGGAGGCAGAGATAGAGAGGCTAAAGGAGGAGATTGCTGCGTTGGAGGAGAAGAAACTGAAGCTGAAGCGGCGAGTGGAAAGGAACACACTGTACTGGAACTTCCTGAAACAAGTCCTCAAAACTGCAAAGGTATGTACGCATCATCTGCAGTGCCCTGACATTTGCTACAGGGCAAACTTGTGGCTAAATTTCTAATTTGTTCTTCATTAAAGAATAGCTCACCATAAAATGAAAATTCAGTCATGTGAATCGAAACTCCACCGAAGTTCATGGGACAACCAAAGACAAAGAGAGTCAGAGCCCACAGTTCATCACAGCCTTCTCCCAAATGACTACAATGGTAGGGACCATATTTTTACAGCTTTGTAAATACATAAATCATAAAGCATCATTATCCGAGACCTTTCTAGCAAAAGGATTGTGCTGCGGGTCCAAAAGTCCAATATTTACCTCATTTCCTGACTTACAATGCTCTGGTCGGCACACTACACCATCAAGCAGTCTTCTGGCAAGGCACTGTAGTATGAACACAGGGCCAGAGCACTGTCAGTGAGGAAATATATGAGATAATGAGGCAAATAGGGGCCATTTGGAATTACAGTATAATTGTTCAAAATACGTGGATTATGCAGCATGAGCTGTTTAGAGAAACAGGATGTTTTATGCTTATTTGGAGCAGTAATCAACTCAACAGTTTGGGAGAAGACTGAGATGAACTATCTGACTCACTTTGCATTTGTCGCCCCATGAACATCAGTGAAGTTTTGACTGGCATTTCATTCTGGGATGAGCTATTCCTCTATTGTTTTTTTGTGTGTGTGCATGCGCGTGTGCATGTGGGCACACCTGTGTTCTGCAGTTTGAGGAGGTGTGGGAGCTGCTGGGTCGTTTTGAGACTCTTCTCATCACCAGAGAGCAGCTCCGCCGGAGGGAGAGTGAGATCCAGGAGCAGGCGGACAGCCAGAGAGGAGCCCTGCAGACATACATAGACCAGCAGAGCTGCCTGCTGCTGCACAAGAACAACCTGCTGTCCCAGCTACACACACAGCTAGACCAGACACGCTCAGAAGTTCTCAGATGGGTACCAGGCACAGGCATATGAGTCAAAGTTTGGTATCAGAGCTAGGACCAGATCAAATGTTGCTGATTTAATCCTGATATGTTTTTTTCATGAAATTCAGCCGCCCCTATCTCCATTACAGGAAAGTAAGTGGAACCACATCCAGAACACCGCAGCAAAGGAGACGCTCTTACTGGGCCAAATCAAGATGGTGACCCTTAACCTCTATCAAATGACAAATGGGGAGATAGGAGGAGAGGAGGGTGTGGCTGTTGATGACACAGAGACACAGCTGGACAAGGTAAGTGCCCTCACAGGGCTGTGAAGTGTAGCCATGGCTGTGACAAACAGCCAGAGCCCAGAAATGTGAAACAATTAACTTAATAGAGTGTGTTCTTCTCAGATCCAGATTTTCATCCAGAACCAGACTGATGTAATGAATGACATCAAACCCCCGCCCTCGGAAACATCGCTGGACTGAACAGAGGAGCAAGACAAGACAAAGAGGGCACTGAACCTTCATACAGGAGACTGTATGGAACAGAATATATACACAGTGTACTGAATGCTTTTTACATTTAGTTATTTAATTATTATTTAAATTGTGATTGTTGCAACTGTACGATGCCAAAGGTAGATTGAAAGTACTGAAGAGCTTAAGCTTGAGTTTCTGCACAATAGTAGAATACAGATTTGTAAGCACAGGAACAGAGTATCAGGAATATTTTGAGCCGGATAACTGATGTATATTGTGAGCACAAGTGTGCTGAGGACAGAGGTAAACAAACTGAACACACTGAGTTTGATCTGAAAGGTAATTCACAAACCAACTGCAAGGTCTGATCAACCAATACTTATCAACCTTCGTTTTAAGATATTATAATCAAATGTATCAAAAGCTTTTGAAAAATTGATATAGCAACACACTGTTTTTTTTTTCCACTGCATAAGTATCAGTCATGACTTTTGTAGCTGTAGTAACAGGATGTGTCCTAAACCTGACTGACACTTTGATAACATATAATTTCAACTCAATAACAGTTTCAGTTACTTGCTAACCAGAGTGAGATTAAAAAAGACACACTAGAGGTTTGGCAATAAAATCAGAGGCTTTAAAAAGTACAGCTCCAAACTCCTGAAGTAAAACCTTAGGTTCATCACCAAAATAAATGAGCAATATAATGCCCATTAAAATATTTCAGTACTGTGAATCTGTTACAGACAGACAGACAGACAGACAGACAGATAGATAGATAGATAGATAGATAGATAGATAGATAGATAGATAGATATGGTTCAGAACACATTGTCCTGTGCTGCCACTCTGTGGCCAATTAGGGAACGACAACTGGCATGCCCACGGAATCTGAACTATGTCATATGCCAATGTCATATTATTGTCTGATCATGAAATCATGAAAAGTATTGCATGTGAAATATTAAAAAAAAAATTCCATGGTTCTTGATTATTTGTGATTCATTTCCCATAATTCTCAGCAACACTGTATCCAAGAAGAGTCAGAAAGAGCTGCATTCCATTACATCTTTACAGTCAGAACAAATGAACGCTGAACAGACGTTAACAGGGTTGACTGCAAAATAGATGTACATATTAAAAATAAGACATATAAATGACAAAGGTGGAATATAATAACAGTATTTGCTATCAACATGTGCTCTGTAAATAGAGCAGCATGAGGGTCATGGCATTATTTGGTGGTTTATTTGCCCTTCTTGCCTTTCCCCTTCTTGCCCTTCTTGCTTTTGCCCTTGCCCTTCATGGCCTTGCGGATGGAGTAGCCTCTCCACCAGGCTTGGGCAAGAATGGCAGCTCTGGTCTTCAACTCCAAGTCCCTCTGCTCCTCCTTCCTCCTCTCCTCCGCCAGCCAACGCTCCTGCTGGATCTGGTTGTACTCCACCTCTAGGACAGCGTACACCTCCTCCAGCCTCCTCAGCTCCTCCTTCTCCTCCTCATAACCCTTTTCCATCTCCTCCAGCTCCACCTGAGAGAGGTGATGGTGGAGGTATGTGGAAGAGGAGGCCAAAAGGAGAGAGAAATAAATAGTGAAAAGACAAAGATCAAACTAAGCAGTACACAGAAAGCAATAACTAAGAAATGATGTCTTATTTGAAAAAAAAATCCAATATTCTAAGGAATCACAATGATTTCATTGGAAAGTTGGCATCATATGCCATCATCAATATCCAGGATAAGCTCGTGTCCTCTGTATTAGAATGCTGAGTTACATCGCTGAGATACGACCATATTAGCCAGGATACATGGCTCACTGTTTACTGTTTCCATGGTAATATTCAGAAGACGCTGATAATTCATGTGATGAACAATTGTGACCTGGACATGAGGATCCTGGATATGACTTCAGCCAGGATATGAACCACAGTGCTCTGTGCATGTGACCAAACTTAATTTTCTCAGCCACAGTTTGTCTCAATTTGTACCTGTTTCTCCTCCATGTCAGCATCATACTTCTGGATCAAGTTTTCTATCTCTGTCTCCACCTTGTAATTTTTCTGCCAGGGAAGAAAAACAGTAACAGCTGATTCGGTTTGTTTCAGATTTAGGTTAAATTCTGAGGTGAGTGCCAAACAACCTCTCTTTGGAGGGAATTAAATGTGACTCTTTTAATGTGAGATGTCAGGTACAGTAAAGTGGCACATAAGGCGTACCTCGCGCAGTACTCTCTCTGCCCCTCGGTTTTCAAGGATCAGATTGATGAGCTGAACATTCAGTTGATCAATCTCCTGCTTCAAGCGGGTCTGCTTCATCTCCGATGCCTTGGCTAATGACTGGCTTTGCTTGTCTGTGTCCTGCTGCGTCCGCAATATAAAGTCTTCTGATGTCTTTTCCGTCTGGTGCAGGGACCTCTTCAACGTCTTGATCACGCTGGCTTTCTTAGAAATCTGGGAGGCAAAAAGGAAGATGGAAGAGATGAGAGAGGAGAAAGGCAGAGAGCAGACGACATGTTGGTCTAAGTAAACCCTCTGATGTTTTCTTCCACGGCTGCATCTATATATGAACTACTACTGACTACCTCCTGCATAGTGATATTGTGATTAGACTGTAAGACTGGATATTGTCTGACAATTTTGGATATCGTAAATTCATGATATGGCATGGTTTTAAAGGCTGCACAGTAAAGGGATGCAGTTTTCTGAACTTATTAGACTGTAGCTGCTTGGTTATCATCTCTACATTACTAATGATAGACCTTTCTCACAGCAGCCATTTTAGCATGAAATAGTTGGTAAACACAGGTGTTATTAATAACATAAATTAATGTGATATTATTATTGCCATATATTATTGAAGCACCAATAGTCATCCCTACAATATTGTCACAGTATTGATATCAAGGTATTTGGTCAAAGATATCATGATATTTGATTTTGTCCATATTGCCCAGCCCTATTCCTTGTAAGCAAACATCTCTCATTTGACATTGAAATGTAATGTAATGTGGTGGCTCACCTCTAGATCTCTGTACTTGATGGCTGCAGCTACTTCTGCTTCCAGTGAAGCCTTAAGTTTCATGTTGTGGGCACGGCGTGAAGACACCTCCTTCATGTAGGCACTCAGCTGTCGCTCCTCCTCAGGACTGGTCAGCAGCCTCTCTAGCATTAAACCACGGAACTTCTTCAGTCCATCGATTAGACATTGCATACTTTTACTAACCCCAACTTCCATTTCCACCTCTGCCCTTAAAGCAGGAATGGCCTCAGGATGGGCCCGTAATAGCCTCAGCACATTCTTCAAGGAGCTTTGGAAATCCCTCTCAAGCTGAACCCTCACTCTTTCCCTTGCCTTCCCAATTTCCCCCTCCTGTCCCCCATCTGACCCGGGGCTATCCAGCCTCATCAGTCTCTCCTCCAAGAGTCCATGCTCTCTAAGCGCCCTGCTCAAATCATTGTCAAGGCCACTGGACAGAGTGTCCAAGCGGGCCAACACAGCAGGCAGCATGGCCACTATCTCAACTTGACTGATGCTGTCTTCCAGTACGCCTGAGATGCGCTGTGCCTCAAGGGAGGGCAGCTTCTTTCGTAAAGGTTCAAGGATCTTCAGAGCCTCTTCCCGACGTGTCTTGGCCTTTTGCTGGGGACTGGGAGACAACACCTGGGTGCTGGCATCCTCTACCAGCACTCTTGTCACCTCTGCACACATGCTGTCAGTGAAAGGTGGAAAGTAACTGGATGACCTCACATTTCTCTTGCCAAAGTCAGTCTGGTAAAAGTTAATTAGCGTTAGATACAATTAGCTAGTGGTAATTTAGATACCTTTCAGTGTTAAGAGATGCAACAGTTACTGTAAATCAGGTGAATACATACTTACAACTAACTGTAGTGTGAAATGCGACATTACCTACCTCAAATTTGTTCAGATGTGTGATGTAACGTTATGTTAAGTTACTGCTTGCCTGGTGCTAATAATACCACTCTGACTCTGTACTGCTGCCACAAACACACATTTTGTTGACAGTTCTTTTTTCTCCGTTGCTAGGATACCATCCGAAGGACAACGTGGGGATTCTTTAAAAAACGCGTACAGCATATATGGAAGATGACATGGCACGACATTTGGATTAGTATGATTTGACCGTGCACCTCAGATACAACATTTTACATTAATGTTCGAAATAAATGAATTTGGTACATTACATATGATGACATTAGGTTTCAAACTTTTTGACTTTTATTTTGAAAATTTGGCTACAGCCTGCCGCGAATTGCTTCAGTGTCGCAAAAGTTTGTTGCTCTATGCTCCGCAGACACTTGGGTCGTTCGGGATGATATTGTTTGTGGTAGGAGTCAGATAGCTGTATTGTGCGCTAAATTATGGATTAAATGTTTTCAGAGCACGAGCATCAATTTTTAGTTGCTATAAAGCTCTGTGATTTGCGGTGATGTGGCGATGGCCGCAGAAAGGCACAGCGGGACATGGCTTGTTAGCTTCGCCGTGAGTGACAGTGAGCCAGCTGAGTCAATGACAGATGTCATCTCTCGCAGAACAAAGACCAAAACTGCAGCCAGTAGGCACGCCCGCTGAACAGTCTCAAAACTTGAGCTACTCCTTGTTTTGCACATTTCAACATAGCTATCTCTTGCTAACGTGTAGTTAGCTATCACTTGATAACGGTAACTATCAAAGAGTACAAAAGTACTTGGCTTGCTAGCTAACAACTAATGTTAGCTATCAGCGTACACTGAAGATGCAAGATGTCAAGTTGTCTTGCGATTAGCAAAGGAAGCTGTGCGCTTATCTAGCAAGCGGTTATTTGAGATTACCAATCTAACGTTAGCTAGCCGCCCCAGCAAAAAGACAGCGCTGCATAGCAAAGGTGAAAGTATCGAGACTCCTTGCAGCTTTTCTGCGCTAGAATGGAGACTGATGACGATGTGCCTCTCATCCTAACCTGGGACGACGCGAACAGCGGTCTGCTCAGCGAGGAGACCGAGAGAGGAGATGAAAGTAAGTTTACATCTTCCTTTTTCACTTGCTCCTGGCTCGCTCGACAGTACCCACAGCTGCGCCCATAATGATGGAAATCCTATGGGGTTCACAGTACAGTTTTATCATGAACTTCAAAACAGCATTCCCATGAGAGAACAAGTTTAGAATTATGCTTGCTGTCTTTCATGCGATGAATTCAGTGTACAGAGAAAACAGTGACTCATGAAATTGTAACAAGGATGTGTGTCTTTTACTCAGTTTTTGTCCGTCGTATCTGATTGATGGAAGTAACTCACTATAAATTTGCAGCTTCATTATGCATATTGGGACTTTTTGTATGACAGTATATGTTAAGCAGATAGTAAATTATTACATGTCTACTTACCAGATGTGCACTTTTGCAGTCAGGAAACCATGTTGTTGGACCGTTGTCTCTGAGGAGCATGTTGTTGGCTGTCAGCTGCATTCATGCTGGACGCCCAGGCTGAAAAAAGATCTGTCCGCACCTCTGAGATCACGTGTGTGTGTGTACAGGATGTATGGTTGTTCAGGCTTCTACTCTGTTTTGTAATCCTGCTGCCTTTGTGTTTCTCACATATAAGCAACAAACTGACCCCTGCCAGAAACTGCAGTATCAGCAGGCTATGTGTGAGTGCCCGCCGCCCACCCCCTGCACAGGGCTGATGTGTGAATGTCTGCAGCTCCTGGTCATCTCTTGGCAACAGTGTGTGTGTACATGTGTGTGCATGTCTGTGTGTGTGAGTTGAGTTTTTTCTGGCTCTTGAAGTGAACAGGAAGAGGAGAGGTCTTTTTCCAGGATATTTCTGGGAGTGGTGGACAGAGAGGAGAGATCACAGTGTTCCTGCTGGTTGCTGTTGTAAGAGTTTTCTGGAGAGAGGGAGGCAGTTTGAACCCCGGCATCAGGGAGAAAGAAGGTTGCGTTCACAGTTGGGTCTCCTCTGTGACGCTCACAGACTAAGATAGAGGTGCTGAGTTTAGTTTCAGTTACCATTGGACAGCAGGTGAGGGAAGTGAGATTTTTTTTTTCCCTGGGAGAAGCAATCATGACTGCAGAGTCTGTTTGTGTTTCTGTGAGCCTGACCTCACCGTGTTATTGACTGGGAGCTCCAAACATGTTATTGTTCTCAAACAAATGAGGGGTTCGAATGGCACACGGCACTCCTGTCAGGATAACAGCGGCGAGGCCTCAACTGGACTGGAGTTTGATCTTTACACTTCAGCTGATACTGCTGCTGCCGTGGTTTAGAGGAAACTTCCGCGACTGAGTTTCAGAGACTGATCTGCGCTCTTCTTGTCTGGAGTACTGCTACATCTTTTCTTCATTGGATTCAAAGGAGCCGTGCCTGGGGCAGGGACATGTGATGTATATGTGAAGAGGACCCTAACAGACTCACACAAGACTGAAATATGCAGCCGCATAGGGACAATAGAGTCACATGGACTGATTGTTTGTTGAAGATTTCGTGAATTGTGACTCACATATATGATAGATCCTGCTTTAATCTAAAGGTTGAGGCAGTTAGTAGAGACAGAGTTCATCTGGAGTTGAGTTAATCTATTTTTTGTATTATACTTTCTTTTATGGTGTTAATTTTGATGTGGCACTGTGAGTTTAATAGAAAGTTGACATTTTTGTGTTATTTGAAATGATAGTCATTATCTGATTCTTCATTAAGGCCTATCATGGCATGCTTGTACTACAGCATTACTACAGTCAGACACTCAGACTTCTTCTCTGTCCGGTGAAGATAGTGCTCTTCCTCCTTCCCTGCAGGACATTTTTCCCCTGTATTCACTCTGATTTCATCTGCCTGCATCCTGTCTCTTATAGGCCATGTGACATCAGAGCAGAAAAATAGGGCTTTGTGTGGAGTGTGTCTCACGCTCACTTCCTTACTTACAGTTAGCAGCGGGTTCAAAGCTCAAAGTTCCCTGAGTTAATGTGACAGCGTTATCGTTGTAATCCACTGTCACTGGGATCAGTCCATCTTCTCCAGGTTACTGTCAAAAAGAGGCTTTTTTTAACAAGCTGTCAAAGAAGGACATTTAAATTTTCCTAAGCCTTGTTGATTGTTTTGAATGGTTTCCTCCGGAGTCACTCTGCTCTCCCAGCTCAGCCTGGACACTTGTGGATGTGCGAGGATTTGCACGAAGACTCTGCTTGTTGCCGGCAGCGCCAGTGTTTTTCAGCAGTTTGCATCAGGAATGTTTGCCTGTCTGTGTCTCCAGATGTGTGTGGATGCTGGAACAGAGCCTGCAGACTGTGAATGACACACACATGCTGTGGACTTTAGGGACCTTAATACATTCACACACACTCAGGCGTACAAACAAACCCAGCAGATAAATGGAGTGTTTATCTGGGCAGGCAGAGACAGACGGTTTCCACGAAGACCGTACACATGACGAGAGTCCAGTTGTGATATCCTCGTATACCTTACAGTTAGAACTAGACTGCATTGGTAGGGGTGCAATTTTCTGTGTATATGTGGATGTGTGTGTGCATGTGAGTGTTTGGCTCATACGAATTTGCAAAACTCAGGGTGAAGTGTTTGGATGTTAACCTGATATTAGTTACATGTTGTTGTGCTTTTGTACTACATAGATACATTGGTCTTTTTTTTATTCTTCTAGATGGAGGAGGTAATTATGACATAGTGAACAACGCTGTAATTCCAACACCTGGACCACAAAACTGCAGAGCCCAAAATGCATCGTTACGCCACAGTTGGGAGATGAACTACCAAGAGGCAGCCATCTACCTGCAGGTATTCACAAGCATTTTATAGAGGCATTATCAAATACGCAGGTCTGCTGCAAGCAATGCCCTGGCTTTGGTTGACTATGAAATTGTTTTATAACATCCTCTGAGCTGTATTACATTTAGATGGCTAAACTTTGTACTTTTATATGGGTTGATCCTGCTTCATGTACAGCTGCAGGTCACAATAATAAATTAGTTAAGCTATGAGCATCTTTGTGTTTTATATGCAGGAAGGAGAGAACAATGATAAGTTCTTCACCCACCCTCGAAACCC
Source organism: Neoniphon sammara (assembly GCA_900302535.1). Lineage (NCBI taxonomy): Eukaryota > Metazoa > Chordata > Actinopteri > Holocentriformes > Holocentridae > Neoniphon > Neoniphon sammara. Next base: position 16,604 of record OMKZ01012442.1, read on the forward strand.
AAAGGCGCTGGCAGCATACTTGTTTGCCCACAACCACCTGTTCTACATGATGGAGCTGTTGACGGGCCTTCTGCTGATGGTTCTGTCGCTGTGTGAGGCTCCCGCTGTGCCCTCGCTACGCCTGGATGTCTACGTAAGCGTGGAAACACACACATGAGCAGAGATACAGCTGCGCACGTTTCTATCCAGAGGACATGAATGTAGTTGTGTGTTTGATGCCCCTGCAGGTTCATGCCACTCTGGAGCTGCTGGCTTTGGTCATGGTGGCGTTTGAGTTGTGCATGAAGCTACGTTGGCTAGGCTTTCACACCTTCATACGACACAAGAGGACCATGGTGAAGGTAACGGACACAAAATGGATACTTTCAGATGGCGTACCGATGTGATAATTTAATGATCCCCACAGGGAAATTCTCTTCTTGCTTGTCCCCCTCCACAGGGAGGTCAGTGGTAAGGGCCCTTTACAGAGCAGCAGCCCTGGAGCTGGTAGGGATTCAGTGTCTTGCTCAAGGACACTTCAGCAGGGGGATTATTTTCTGACATGGCGTGGGATCTGGGTCTGAGTGACGGCACGGCAGTTTCCTTGTGTTGTCACAATAACTGAAACTGAAATGCTACCTCAATACCATTGAAGATGATTGAATTCACTGTTGACTTTTATGAGCATTCAGTCTTTTCTGCAAGCTGGAATTTCATTTCACCATGTGGAATGAAATAGTTAAATGAAGCAGGATTGGAAAAGACAAACATGTAGTCTTGATCATGGACTGGGTTCATTCAGGGGTCAAACAGGTGAAAACATTCAACAGGGTCAAACAGTCGACCACATCTTGAACTGAATCCCAGCTAAACCTACTGACAAAACTGGTGCCAGGAGCAACATATAGAACGATTTCACTTACAGAACCAGAAAAGATGAACACCCTAACAACTTATCAAAACCCTCTATGCTGTGGTATTGTTGTAGTAGCAAATTTTTGAATATCAAACATGGTGTTGAAGTCAAAAGTCTGGTATTGTGACAACACTACTTGCTACTCCCACACCACCCTGTTGGCCTCAAGACAGTGTTTGGGATATTCAACTTGTACTTCTACATATTGTTTTGAGTTGTCTCTTCTCTGTGTGCAGACGTGTGTGTTGCTGCTCCAGTTTGTGGAGGCCATTGTGGTTCTGATCAGACAGACATCTCACCTGCGAGTGACCAGAGCGCTCAGACCCATATTCCTGGTGGACTGTAGATACTGTGGTGCCGTGCGCAGGTACGTAACAGCATAGTCAAATACAGACATGCAAATGGGTGGACAAAACAATGGCAACACCGAACAATATGCATCAACTATGTGATATGAAGAAGTTCCTTCAGGACAGCTTCAGTTCTCGTTGGCATTCTGTTATACCTGGACTTTGGCACACCTGAACATGGCAACACACACTATGGCAGATCCACTGCCATGTTTAACACTCGGCAGCATATATTTTGGGTTGAAGGCATCCTTTTGTTTGCTCCAAACATCGACCCATCTGCATTTCAGAAAGACAGTTAAAGAAAACTCAGCAGGTTATATGGTCCAAACACGACTTTATGCATCTTTGTGCTCTGGCCTTCAATACAAGAGGCCCTTTGTCATGCGGTTTCTTCATTATTTTCGTCCATCCCCTGTAGATAAACACACCACTGATTACTAACCTAATTGCCAGGTCTTCTTGTCACTGATGGACAGTTTCTTTCATCCAATCAGAAACTTGCGTCAGATCTTCCAGTCCCTTCCCCCTTTTATTGACATCCTGCTACTGCTGCTCTTCTTCATGGTTATATTTGCTATCTTGGGTAAGAAAAACATTGTGTCCATGCAAAATAAATGCAATTGCTTCTCTTTATGTCCTCTGTGACAGATAAACAATAAAATTGCTGAGGATGGACTGTCTGCCCTCTTTAGAGGAAACAAACGCTTTTTGTTGTTTCTTGTGTCTGACTCATCTGTTGTGTCTTCCCAGGCTTCTGCCTCTTCTCTCCGAACACCGCTGACCCGGTAGGTGGAGTAGTTAGTCTGGCTGCTTTGTTTGGGTATGCGTTGTGAGTTGGGGGACTTGGACGACTTGGTTTGCTCGATCACAGTTTTCTGTCTGTAGTGGTTAGATTTCCTGATTTTAGCCCTCTCTTCTGCCCGCAGTACTTCAACACTCTGGAGAACAGCATCGTCAGTCTGTTTGTGCTGCTGACCACAGCAAAGTAAGCTGTACATCCTGTATTGTTCAGTTCCCTTTGCACACACAGCTGGCAAGCTGTACATAACGTCCTTCATACTTTTATAGCTCAACATTAATATGTTCGCCTTTACCACATGGCTGTTTTGGCCTTTTTCCTTTTGCATCCACTGTCTGTTGTATAGTTTTTTAATGGTTGAGAATGACCCCATTCCCTGTCTCCAATAGTTTCCCTGATGTGATGATGCCAGCCTACTCCAGGAACCGCTGGTCCTGTGTCTTCTTTATTGTTTACCTCTCCATAGAGCTCTACTTCATCATGAACCTGGTACACACAGCCTCGCTTTCATTATGCCTTGAATGTTTAGTCTGACATGTTTGTACGTTAGCTCCATAACTGATATAATGTTCAAAATTGTGAGTGAGACATTTTGTATGGTGTCACTCCATATATTGCAGTGGCGCTCAGGGAAAGAGAACATGAAAGAGATTAAGCCGCCAGAAAATGGAAGTGAAAGTGGAATTTGTTTTGGGAGGATGTTTGATGATAACCCACATAAATACTTTCACTTACATTTGCTAGCGGTTCCATCTCCTGTTGTGTTTTTGTCACTGAATGTATTCCATGTGTTCAACCCTTTTGCATCAGACCTAAGATTCTGGCTCTCATTAATCATCAACATCCCTGCACTGTCAGTCACTTCCTCTGTCGCTCTGCAGCTCCTGGCAGTGGTGTTTGATACCTTCAACGGTGTTGAGAAGATGAAGTTTAAATCTCTGTTGCTTCACAAACGCTCAGCCATTGACCATGCCTTTCAGCTGTTAGTGAGCCGACAGGTACTCCCCCAACTGCCACAAATGAGTTCATTTGTAAAGCATTCACAGCTGTTTAAATAGATATGGTATTTTTGGTGCTTTATTCACTCCAGAGGCCAATGGGTGTCTCCCTGAAGCAGTTTGATGGCCTGATGCGCTTTTACAGACCACGCATGTCTGCAAGAGACCGCTTCCTCACATTTAAAGCTCTTAATACTTCAGGGGCTCCTATGCTCAGGTAACACCCGGGCACTCGGGCACTTTTCCACTCAAAATTCTTGCATCTTTCTCCAGACACGCAGTGGTATTTAACAGGACTCTGCTCTTTTACAGCCTACAGGACTTTTATAAATTCTATGAAGTGATTGGCCTTAAATGGAAGGTAAGTTTCCACAACATTAACTTTTCACTGTTTGGATGTGTTGCACTTCTATTTCTTCTATTTCTATTTCTGTGTCCTTGGGGCTGTTTTTATATGCATGCATGTGTGTGTATGTGTGTTGTTCAGGCTCGACGGAGTGGAGAGCACTGGTTTGACGACCTTCCACACACAACCTTCCTCATTTTCAAAGGCAAGTTCTCTGTTTTTCTTCTTTTATTCATAGAGTTAAACAAGTTTGTTCCTCAATTAGGGCAGCAATCCTTTTCTCCATTCCTTGTTTCCAGTTCCACTATTTACATTGTTGACTAATTTCTCCCCTTTCATTTCTAAGGCATCAACCTGCTGGTGAAGTCAAAGGCCTTTCAGTATACAATGTGTAAGTGGAAAATCATTTATATACTCGCAGTTGTCCTGACCAAGATAAAGGCAAATTGTCTTTCAACCTTGTTTTTTTATGACTGCAGATGTTGTGGTGGCTGTCAATGGCGTGTGGATCCTTGTGGAGACGTACCTGCAAAATAGTAAGATCCTTCCCAGTTCAACTAATTCGACTGAAGAGGTGTTAAACTCCATCGCTCACTTTTCCCTACTCCCACAGGTGCATTTTCCTGGTCCAGATTTGTTCCGTGGAGTTACATCGTCTTCCTTACCAGTGAGTGGGCCATTTCCCATCTCCCACTCATACCCAAAATCATAGTAATCTTCATGTGACGTGTTGGTGCACTATTTATATGGAGTCTAGAATAAAATAAAATTGTTAACTTGCGTATATTCTAACATAAACTCTGTAACTGTCCTCCCAACTTTCAGTTTATGGTGTGGAAGTGTTATTGAAGATAACAGGTTTTGGGCCAGTGGCTTATTTCAGCTCTGGGTGGAATCTGTGAGTAACAGGCCCTCTACTCTCTTCTTTGACTCTTACACATAATAAGTGTTGAATCCAAAAATCCAAATGTAGGGTTCCCTGGAGGGTTTAGGACTGTTCCCTTACAAAATCCAAAAGTCTGTATGGGCTTTTGTGCAAACTTTTGGAGGGGCTCTTCACAGACTTACCCTGGAGACTTTACTAGTGAGATTTCCCACAGTTCATTGCACAATGGATTTGATGATACAAAGACATAGGAGACATATGCCTGTACTATTAGGTGCTTTTATGCAATCCTGCAGCCCTGCATCCTGACAAACTCATATTGACACTGAACACTTCAGTCACTGTCAGGCTGTCTAAAACCACAGTCTGCAAGGGCTGCAATTCCAGAGTCCAGACGTTTGGATTCAGTGATGTAAATACCCACCAGTAATCCGACGTTCTGGGATTGTATTGAACCCAGGCTCTGTAGTTTGGGTGCTCACTGTTGCTATGCTTGCCTGTCTAGGTTTGACTTCTCAGTGACGGTGTTTGCCTTCCTGGGCTTGATCGCTCTTGCCTTCGATATGGAGCCGTTCTACTTCATTGTAGTGCTCAGACCACTTCAGCTTCTCAGGTGGGCTTCCATTTCAGTTTCTAGGATTAGCGTGTGATCACATGCTTATGTTGCAATATGGCAGTTATTACATGTCATTTTGGCCCAACCTCTCTGTCTTTTGCTGCCAGGTTATTTAAGATAAAGCAGAGGTATCGCAACGTGTTGGACACCATGTTTGAGCTCTTCCCCAGGATGGCGAGTCTGGGCTTGACCCTGATCATCTTCTACTACTCCTTTGCCATCGTGGGGATGGAGTTCTTTGCCGATGTCGTCTACCCCAACTGCTGCAAGTGAGTCATGTCCGCCACTCGAATCAGCAACGCCACGAGAGCCATCACCTTCAAATAATCATATTTCTGCTCAAAGTACTCAACTCTGCACAATGACTGAATGAGATTTATTTGCACCAGACCCGGAGGCACAATATTTCTAAATTAAGTTAATTTCTGCTAACTCTGCTCATCTTTATTCAATCGACCTCTCAGCGCCAGCACAGTGGCCGACTCCTACAGACAGATCAACATCACAATAGGAAACAAGACGGTTCTGGAGGAAGGCTACTATTATCTCAATAACTTCAACAACATACTCAGCAGCTTTGGTAAAGACACACTTTATATTTTATTGTTTTTTTTGTTTTTGTTATGATGTGCTGTCTGGTGCGTGAGTGTCTCTTCTGCTCTGTAGCACTTTGAGATTGTTGAAATGTAAAGTGCAATACAAATAAAATTTATTATTATTATTATTATTAGTGTCATGCTTTACCAAATTAATTTCAATCATGTCTTCCTCGTCTCTGTCTAAACTTTTATGGTTTTAGTTTTATGTTTTTTATGGTTGTATCTTTTATGGAACTAACAATTTTCTTTGTCTCTAGTGACTCTGTTTGAACTGACTGTGGTCAACAACTGGTACATCACCATGGTAAGATCATGTCATCTGTCTGCAGAAGTGCTTCCTCAGCCTGTTGCCATTCTCTGCCCTTGTTACTGATTAGTGTCCGCTCTCCCACAGGAAGGAGTGACCTCCATGACGACCCACTGGAGCCGGCTCTATTTCATGACCTTTTACATCGTCACCATGGTGAGACATGTGTTGGGGCATATCTGTATGAGTGTCTTTCATGTGTACAGGGAAGTTTGGACTACATTCTGAAAGTATGTACTGTATTCTTGCCTGTATCTGTGAGTGTTAATGTGTGTGAACGTGATCTTGCATGTGTGTCTCTCTGCCCTCCCCAGGTGGTGATGACCATCATTGTGGCTTTTATTCTGGATGCATTCGTGTTCCGTATGAACTACAGCCGCAAGAACAGGGAACCACTGGAGAACCCAGAGGGTGGGACTGTGTGTGTGCGTGTGTGATTATGTGTGTGTATGGGGATATTGTATACCTTTGCTTGTGCACTCATTGCACATTTGTCAGATCTTCTGTGGGCATTTCCAAACTACAATATGAAGAGTGTTTGAAGAGTTCTGCGCCAACATGAGATTTTGATACTATTTGACAAATTTAGCAACTTTTACAAAAGTATGTGTGGCATATATGGCATGAAGTTATTGGATATATTAAACCATATACTTTACCCTATACTTATACCTGTCCTAGATGAGAATGGGATCGTGTTTGAAGTGGAGGTAAGTCGTAACGAAGCTTTGGCCACTCTGGAGCTGTACAAACAGACCTGCCCAGGACCGTCCTCCCTCAACTCTCTACAGGGAGTCCTACAAGCTATGGACAGGAGTGGGGTGAGTAAACACACACACAACAGACTCCTCTACCTCACCTTTTTCCATGGAGTCCTACTAACAAGCTGTTCTCTTTGTATCTGTGTGTGCAGCACTCGTCTCTGGTGTATCTCGGTCGAAGGTCAAGGACTAAGAGCGACCTCAGCATGAAAATGTACGAGGAGGAGATCCAGGTGAGAAACTGAGGTGATAGTGAACACCGTCACAGTAAAAATCGGTCCACCCTCACCTCTTGTTGACTCATTGCTCTGCTTTCATCATCTTTTCCTCAGGAGTGGTACGCAGAGTATTCAAGGGAAAACCTGCCGCAGCCAGACCAAAGCCTGGAGCGGGAGACAGACAGTCCCATCTTTGGCCCGTCTCCCTCCGCAGAGCCTCAGCTCAACGCACAGACTGGACCTCACAGCATCAACTAACGCACTCTCCCCGTGACCACTTACATACACACCACGCTTGGTTTTTAAACGCAGAAAAACTCCATTACTCTGTGTCCTTCCCAGCGCCCTCCCCTCTCACTCCCCTCCTGGCCTTTTGGATGGATGTTAGGGTGAGAGCAGTGACTGTCTCCTGGCTGGACCCTCACTACAGACAGACGGCTGTACTGGTCTGTCGCCTGACCAATGAAGCGGGAGCACGGTCTCCTTTAGCCTTCTGAAAGGCCGTTGCTCCAGCAGTGAGTGTTGTGAGGTAGCCTGTACTACGGTGGTGTGTATGTATACTGCTGTAGGCCTGTTGTGACCTTCTGTGGATCATGTATAGTACTTACACCTGATGCCTTAGTTAAATGGCTCATCTGATCAGTATTAACACAGGTACTACTACTCATAAGCTCTCCCAAGACCAAAAGTACAAACACAAATTGTACACTCCTTTTAGCTCTACCCAGCAAACAGCTACAGTGTATCTCCTTACGCCTCAACAAGACTGAAGAGACGATTTTACTTTTATATACCTTGTTATTCTGTAAGTGTATTATAATGTATTTGAGTTCTTAATAAGAAATAATTTTAATAAACTGTTCACTTTGTCAAATGCATTGATGTACCTTTGCTATACTGCTGGTAACAGTTTATTTGCATGCAGTGTATCCTGAAAGGTAGAGGGAGTGCTGTCGTGTCCAAGCAGACATAACAGCACACACAACAACATCTGTCAGTCTAAGACCTACAAATGCAAACACCGAACCAAAATTAGTTTATTAACACAAATATATCAAGAGTATGTTGACACAAAAACAAAAATGTGTTTCTTTCCCCAAAAGCAGCTTTGTACAAGGACATTTTTTATATTATTTTGGATTTACAGTACATTTTATTACATTCACATTGATTTTAAACAACAGATATTCCACACCTGTTTCCATAGTTGTCATAGTGATAAAAAGTTAACCCTGCTTTAACTGTCAGCTCCAGTCATTACAAACAAGAGGCTTAATTAAGGCACTGTGTGTGATTAGCTTCAAAACTCCTTGAGGAGAAAAGTTGGCTGGGTTTCAAAGCGCACCCTCATGTAAAAATGATCAGAGCACTGCCCCACAAATAACATTTTTCCATGCTGAGCCATGCCCTGATTTTGAAAAATCAAAGTTTGTCATTGATTTCCTTTAAACCAGTCTGCTTGGTTCCAGGAACCAGCCTCAGCACGACTCTGGCGAGTGGAGACCAGCTCTAAGAATACTGTTGATTCCTGTATAAATAGTGTGCAGATGTAGAATAAGGTGCCACCTGAAAAGTGTCCCACTCAGCCTCTGCTCCAGTGTGGCCATCTGTATTGTGGAAGGAGTTCCCTCAGTTCAAAAAGGCCTCTCACAGTCAGGCCTAACCAATGTGGATCTTGCCAAACTCTGTGAGCAGTGCAATAAGAAGGAAGATGGCGTAGAAGACGAGGAGAAAGACCCCGTAGGCCCGACCCAGGTGGAACCTGCACAGTGGAACGATCACGAAGGACAGAACCAGTGACAACCCCAGAGACCCTGCAAGAACCCACATCAGCAAACCCTCCGGCTCCAGCTGAGGGACAGAGAAGAGAAAGATGCTTTATGTTAATGGTGCCAAAAACAGTTCTGTCTACTCCTCATATGAGCACGTCTTCAGTATTTGAGACTTTTATTTTTTTGCATAGATTTGGCTGACTCTCCTGCCTAATGTGTTAAATTATGAAATTTTGATTCATGTGTGGGGTAGTAGAGGAGTACCTGTACTTCAGACTTGTTCCTAAGCATCTGCATCAGACAGCCCAGACCCACACCAAATAGCATGTCTGGTGGAAACCCAGTCAAGGACGCAATCATCACTGAATATGATGACCAAGCAGGTAGAGTAAATTAATAAAACAGCTTAAACAGTAGTACATTCAGAATGTTGCTTCTTTTTACTGTAATGCAGCCTTTAAAATCAGAAAAATTCAACACCTATGCTATAATCCCAGATGATGATGATATAATATTGATAAAACATCAACATATGCCAAGCCCTAGCAGTCATATACAGTCAGTCAGTGTAATGTACATCCACAAGGTATGTTTTCATGCTGACACACACGCTCATTTGAAAACAAGGATACTGAAAATGATGCCTCCAAAGCACGCAGATATGGCCATCCGTGGGTAACCCTGACGCGCAATGGTGATGTCAGAAAAACAATCTGGAAACAGAAAGAGTGTTGGACAAACTGGTCGAGGGCTGTTGGAGTTAATTATATGTATAGTTTTCTGGAAGATTTAAGCCTGTGAATATCACCTCCGATGCTGTTTCCCCAGGCCAGCAGCGTCAGTCCCAGCACAGTGTTGCTGAGGCTCAGCACCACACCGAGCATGTGCAGCAGGCTGACCACCTCCGCGGCCGCCGCGCTGATCAACACTGCGCTCACCACAAACCCCAAAAGAGCAAACAGCTGGAGAGAAAAACACAAGATGAGACAAACTTAGAATCACATACTCATAGCACCGAGCAGATTCCATCATCACAGGGTGAAAACACATGAATGGTTTCCTTTCAGGATCTTGCGTAGCCATTTTGGTCAAAAAACACACGCATTCCAGCCACACTTGTAGATAAAAGAGGAAAAAAAATTGACTAAAACTGCATTCAGCACATAGCTGATGGGCCTGTTGAACTCCACATCCTCTTTTATTTACAAGTATGGCTAGAATCCTCATTTTTTTTCAAGTGCTTCTGATGTTAATTGGTCAATATTTTCAAACCATAACAAAATACATCCTCTATTATGTTGCTATAATGTATTCGGCTGAAGATGGCTAATAACATCAATTATACTCAAAAGTAAGTCATCTCTCCCACCACCCCAAAAATGGCACACATGAGGTATATTTTGGGGCTTTCACTTACTGGGTGATAAACAGGTGGACAGTCATTGGTGGTGGTGCAGAAGACAATAGCAGACAGGAAAAGGCCCAGGAGAAGAGTTAAGATCCAAAGAGGAAACTCTCCTTGAATCATATAAGATGCATCTAGACTCAGGGGTTGAGGCAGGGGAGGAGATGGAGGATGAAGAAGAGAGGAGATTACAAATCACTTTTGTAAAAGAGTCCTGGCAAAAATGAGTGAAAAGTAAAACATCAAGCACCGCAAACCCATAGAAACATTAGCATACACAATCATTTCAAGCTGTTGAACAAGTACAAACAGTGTCCAGCGTGCCCTCGATGTGCAATTTAAAATCAAAATAATTAAAATCAACTGAAGAGCAATTTAAACGAAAAATACAACCTCTAATAACTGCCCTTCACAAGGTAATGGTTTATACATGCCATTTCACTAGTATGGCAGCAGCTGCCTGCTCTCTCATGGTCTCTTTTCCAGTCAGGTGATACACATAACGTGGACTTACATGTTCCAGACTGGAAGGTGAGCAGACACGCCAGCGGAGCCGTGACGAGGTGAAGGCAGTTTAAGGGGCGTCTCCAGTTCCTGTCTTCTTTGTCAGGGTCGACTACGGGGATAATGAGCAGCAGCAGAACCTCCAGTGGCGTCTGATGGATAGAGGACACATTGACAGCTCAGCGAACCAAACACAGACATAACATGATGATTGTGAATGAGCAGAGAAAAGAGAGTCCACTGCTCTCTGCGGTGACACACACCCTCAGGATTTTGAGAACCCTCCAGCTCCATGACTTCCTCCTCCACTTCCTGTTGTCCACCGGGTTGAGAGAGCTCAGCAGGATCTGACTGGTTGACTCAGAGTAGGGCAGAAGGGGCCGATACTCCGCCTCTGAAACAGACACGTGCATGCTTTAGCACTGACCGGGCAGGAGAGGCCTGCTGTATTTTAACTTATATAGTATAGAACAGTGCTGCGTTCTTACCGTATTCCTGCTGGATGCTCCCATTGCTCAAGCAGGGAACATCATCGTCTGACTCAGACGCCTGGAACTCTGCAGAGAAAAACATCCTTACGGTCACTGACAGCCTGATTGGCTAGGGCTGCAACTAATTATTGTTTTTGTCGATACTTTCTTTGATTAAGCAATAAATCATGTGACAAAGCGTCAAAAATATGTCTTCAAATTGCTTCCAATTTTGACCAGCACCCAATAAAAAGCCCATAAGTGTTATTTTTATAATGATATGAACGGAGAAAAGTAAGCAATTTGTAGCATCTTACTGTGTGTGTATGAGTGTGTGTCTCACCTGGAATATGTGTGACGTTCTGAACAGTTCCATTCTGTGAGTGTTTCTGCCGGTTGTAGATGTACGCACTGATGATAACAGTCAGTACATACACTAAATAGAGGCTCAAGTACCCTGAGAGAAGGAGATACACCACTTTAACATTCTGAGTGTCACATAGTGTGTGTATGTATGCTTGTTTGTACGTACATGTGGATGAATGTGTGTGTGTGTGTGTGTGTGTGTGTGTACCCAGTGCCTCTCCCAGAGACATAGTTCCTCTGTAGAGGATGACGAAGGTCCAGAACACTGCCGCCATGTAGAAGATGACGTCACGCAAAAATGGGCGGGATGCCACAGTGAAGGGCTTGACCAATGACACGCTACCTGCAACTACTGTGGTGACAAATATACCTGCTCCTATAGAGAGAGACGGGACAGAAAGTATACACATTTAAAAGTGTATTGTGTTTATGTGTCCTAGTCTATATGTGTGCCCATAGGGAAATCTAATACATGAACACACATTAAGCCCCTGTACCAGAGAAATGTTGTCATACATGTTACATATATAATCATATATGAACCAAACATACCCCCTCTGGATATGGCGATATATGTGTAACTTATGTGCATATATGGAAACAACATATTGTCCTTACATGATCATATATGTGCAGTCTACCTGCTTAACACACATATATGATAGTGGCAGGTGGTGACTCATGTATTGCACTATATGTTACATCTACTATATATGTGCCAAATTTGGATATGTTTCTTATACGGGTCTTTAATGTGGTCATACATGCCATACATAGTGTATTGTTATTATTACATGAAAATCCCATATATGTCCATACAGTGTATAACATTTCTGTATGGGTGTGTGTGCGTGCCTACCGAACAGAGCTCCAACAGCCAGGCCGGCAGTGTGCGGATGTGAGAAAGCCGCCATGGCGCTGAAGACGTCAGGAGCTCCATTACCAAGCGCCAGGAATGTCACGCCCTCAGCACACACACCAGTCAAGGAAAAGCCAGACATCAATCAGAGTAAAAACAATCAAGAAGCATGAAAAAATACCGAATGACAGAAAAAGAGAAAAATAAAAATCACTCTGGTCAGTGAACAGCCGGGCTGCTGTGTACTGATTGACACGTTATCAAAAATCATAAGAAAACAGGCAACTTTTGAGAGTTGTACGCTGGTTAGAGATAAAGGATACAGCCACGTTGTGAGTGAGTCGCAGACTGGTAGAGATGGCTGAGAGGTTGGGACAGAAACTGCAGACAAACAGAGAAGCACAAAGTGAGCAGCCTGATGACAAATAAGACCTGGAAATAAATACACGTGTATAACATTCTCACAGGCCAAAGCTTCTTCTATTCAGCATGAAAGGACTCTTTATCCGCTGTCTGGTACAGTGCACCAGTGTGTGTGTGTGTGTATGTGTGTGTGTTTTCATGTGCCTGTGTGTGAATGTGTTTTTGCATGTGCTGAAAAAGCAGAACAAACTGTGCTTCCTCCTGTGGAAATCTCACAACTCAAGTGAAATTCTCGCAACTCAAGTGAAACAATGACCAAAAAAAACTCTCACTGTGATCATGTGACTATTTTCCACGTGACTACAAAGCTGCTGCTGTGTGTGTGTGTGCGAGAGAGTGTTTGTGTGTGTGTGTGCGTGCGCACATGGGCCTGTGAGTGTGACGTTACACTGGTCTAGGTAAATGGATTGCCGTTTATGAGATAACAGCACACAGACATGGAAAAGGAGCTGGAGGAGTGAATTATTTTGGTGCACATACCAATACCAGAAACAAGAGAGAGACTTACAACTTAGATGCAGTGAGTCCAAGAATAATGAATAAAGAGCAGAGCCATATAATCTGTGGAGAGGAAGAGGAAGATAAGGAGGGTCAGACAAAGTTCTGTTCTGCTCTCACTTTTCTCTCTGCTTGACTTCAGTGAACTCAGACAAGAACTCTCTGCAGGTAGAATAAAAAAGAAAGTGGCTTGTAGCTAAGACTAAGCTTATCTGATCACTGATGAAGACTGCCTGGGTGACTTTCCATTGGTCCTGTTCCAACTCTATCATGCGGACAATTCAACCAAAACTCGCTAACTTTTCACGTTGGACAGATGTGCCTTAGTGGGTTTTGTTTGTTTGGTGCACTGTGTTTATTTTTACATTTGATTCACGAGATAAACCACAACTTAGATGCCTGTTAGTTGCGGTCACCGCCAATTGGTTTCAATATGAATGCCAGACTGGTGCTGTTGTCATGAGGGAAATTCAAACCATAACTTCCCTTGCAAATCCATTATTTGGCAAACTGAGAAAGGACGGAGCTCAACACTGAACACACATTTGTCAATCCCAGGCTCTCCCACAGTGGTGTCAGCTTCCTCATATGATGAGGTGAGCTGCCTCATTTTATGTTGCTCTATGGCAACTGTGGACACACACACACACACACACACACACACACACACACACACACTCATAGGCTTACACAGAAGGTGATGGTGAGAGGTGTGAGGTTTGGAGGAAGCAAGCAAAAGGCCAGACGGAGGTAGTTGATGAAGCCATCTGCCATGGTACAGTCTGAAGTGTTCTTCACAAACGCACAGCGGTCTGCGGCGCTGAGGGTCATCACCTGGTCACACTGGAACGCACAAGCAGACACACACACATACACACACACAATAACACAAACACATACACACACAGAGAAAGAAGAAAGGCAGAGAGAACGATATCAGTGGTTTTAAGTTCCCTTGGTTATCTACGCGAGCGGTTTGAGGGTCATTGAGGATTCCCAACAAAATGAGGAAGATGTTAATTTCACTCAGCCCAATGAGAGAAGGTGTATGAGAGTATTTTGACCAGAGATTTCAGAAGGACTCTAAAGTTATCTCCCCACCTTCAGTCAGACATACACCCATACACTTCTCAGTCAGCAGAGCCTTTATCAAATGTGGGTCTGTATGGGCCCTCACATTATAAAGTCTGGACACCCCTCACCTAACAAGCCATAACAAAGAGAGAAAGTAAACCTGCTGGACTGTTGGCCCCAACCATGTGACAACTGGGAAAACCTGTCAGCCTAGCAGCCATTTAGGAGATAATGCACAACACTCTGTGATGTCCAGCCAATAAACAGCTCCTACACAGTCTGAACGCATCTGCCTTGCTAATCAAAACAGCAGAGAGTTAACACGATCTGGTTTGTAATGTCACATACCTCGTCCGTGTTTCCTTGAGTCATCGTTGGCCGTGTTGTGTCAGAGGACTGCCAGGTGGCTCCGACACCTGACCGCTCCGTGAAAACATGAGAGGCAGCGGAGCCAGACGAGACCCGCTGGTGACAGGAAAACACCAGCAAAACTGACAGGAAAACACCAAATGTCATGATTCACTTTATCCGGGAGCCTCCTCCATTCCTGGCTTGGAGTACTGAGCTTGTTCCAGGCGAGTGCGTCCCTGCGGTCCTGTCGTCCTTTCTGCTCCAACTAAAGGGAAGCAGAGCAGGACAGACCCGCTGCTCAATGTGACAAAAACACTCGTGTGTTGTTGCTTTTCTGAGCCTCTTTAAATGACGGCTCGTCCAGATCTAGTGTCCCTGTACATTCTGTACACAGTCCGCGTCAACGAAACCCCACCTTCCTGCTGAGACTAATGCTGCCTTCACGTGCTCCTAGTAAGATCCGACATTCAAATTTAGCAGATGGAACAATGTCAGACTCAGTGGAGATGATACTTGACGAAATTAATCCACATTTAGAGCATTATTAAATATTAAATAATACTAACATTAATGATTTGTTTTATCTTCGCTTCACAAAGCCACGAAACCACAAGGCTCCGAAAACGTGGCCAGATACACTAGATATACAAGAAGAAAAATATTTTTATGCAAACTTTGCAAAACAGTAGTGCAAATTGAGTCTACTGTTTGCACATTAAAATATAAGAATTTTGTTTTCTGTTGCACTTAGGAACCTCAACCTCCAGCTTTACCGGTAGTTTATGGTTATAATTGCTCTATTTCCGACAGTACCGGAAGGCGGCATTCAAATCAAGCGGTCAGCCCCTCCCCTGACAGGGCTAGAGCTTCGTAGGCTACTGACCTGTCGGTAAACACAAATTTTATTGTGCACATTTGGTCTTTCTCTGCTTTCTTGTCGCTTCAAAAGCCTAATGCCTGCCTGAATGAGTCTTATGTTAAATGTGAGGAGTCCTGCATTATTTGACTTCACACTCATTCAGGCTTCATCAGTAAACAGGTTGATATACTCAGTGTCATTTTTATTGTTTGCAAAAATACAGAGACTTTAGATAGATATGTAAATATCATACATGATCAGCAAATTGCACAAATGCTTTACAAAGCCAGAATGAGGCACTTTATACTTACAAAACACAAGTTAAAGGTTCAGTTTTCAAACTGCTCATTCAGAGAGAGATCATTATCATTCACAAAGAGCTCAATCATCTACAAAATTTACAGTGCCTTCTCATGGGATATAACAACTAGGTGCACTCCTATGTTATAGTGAGGCTCAGCAGCAGCAGATCTAGCAACAGATTTGTTTTGAATAAACATTCAGTCTTGGATTGGCCGGTCGTACACCAACGCAGCATCCAGAGGTGGAGTGTTGGAGGTGTACCAGCCTCTGGCCTCTTTAGTCACCACTGGACTCAAATCCTGTTCACACCACCTGACACATTGACAATAGGAAGATTTACAAAATCAGCAGGGCTTGATAGTGGCACTCATAAAATATGAACTGATATGATGACTACAAAAGCATTTTTTGTAAGTTTTTGTTTACCTAAGAGCAGCATAAGTATCAGCTGGAGAGGCTCCTTCCCAAGAAGCATGGTCAATGAGCAGGGCACCTGAAATGAAAATTCAATTAGTAGGTATATAAGCATATATATTTACTGTATACCTGTTTAAATGTACAACAATCATTACTGTTGTGTATGATGATCATATGAACTTATAAAACATTACAAAAAGGTGGTTCTGTGCTTAATTTGTATGTGTGTATTGTGCAAGCTACCCATGTATATGCGGGCCAGGCTGTATGCCAGGTCTCTGGCTGCCAGCTCTAGGTAGCTGGGTGGCCTGGCAGCTGCTGCTTGTATAAACTCTCCCAGTTCAGAGAGGGTGCTGCCTACTGTTTTCACAGCGGGGGCCAATGAGGAAACAGTGGAGGCTCCTGCCAGCAGAGACTACAAGGAGGAAACACCAGATGCACATCACATTCCTGCACAGCTCCCTCATAAAATAACATGTGACAATGTAATCACTGGTCTGAGAGAATCTTTCACCTTGATATGGGTGAAGTAAGCCTCAAGAACCATTCCTGAGCTACGAGCCACACAGCGCAGCACGTCCAGAGACAAAACATTCGTTGTGCCTTCCCATATACTCAGCACCTGACAGAGGGAAAGAGAGATAAGTCAGCATGAGGATTGGTCCCTGGAATAAGGCAGATTTTTTCCCCCACAAATAGGAGTCTTTGGTTATCATAATTTACATCTATGGTATCAGCTAACCTGTGCGTCCCTAAGTAGTCCAGGCAGCCCTGTGTCCTCAATGTAGCCCTGTCCACCAAAGCTCTCCAAGCCCTCGGACACCACGGCAACGGCCTGAGACAAAACACAAAAGGTAGTAATGACCAGGAAGCGTCAGTACACACTTCCCGGTCATTTTAACATGTATGGAGTGTATTTATATGAGGCCTGCACCTGTTTCCCGGTGTACAGTTTGACCACTGGTGTGAGCAGGCGCAGGAGGAGTGTATCCAGCTGGGTCGCAGTGCCGGTTTCCTCCCGGCCCAAGAGACGACACACATCCATCACCAGCAGGAAGGCTCCGCGAGTCTCCACCTGCCAGAGTCATGGAGGACAGACGCAAACATGGATGGAGAATGACAGGAAAAATAAGATCTCATTGGACTTCAGCGAGAATGTCTACATTATTCAGTACATACATTACACACTCAGTACATTTAGAGTGCTATGTTTGTTGTCCCACTTCAAATGCCAGCTTACCTCCATCCTAGCAAGGGTCTGCATGTGGAGTGGGTGGTCTTTAAGAAGCTTTCCAAAGGCAGTGCGACGAGTGGCGTAGTCACGAGCCAACTGCACCACCCTGTGACATACACACACATTGCAGATTAGTTTAATCAGATCACACTTCTCCAAACTAGTGTGATATGCACGGTGTAGTAATATGGTAGTATGGACATCATGCCTTCTCATGGCAGCTGCTGCAGAGACGCTGTTGTGGATCCTGGTGATAGTCAGCATGTTAGCTATGGAGGCCACACCTCTTCCTTCATCCGAGAGCTGCACCGATGGTAGAGGCAATGAGGATGACAAAGCGTATGACATGTGTTTTATGTACGCATTGTAAATTATTCCTCTGTAAATTTGTCTCATCATTATGTTGCAAAAGAAAAAAAATGTGATGGCATTAATGGTTCCAATTTTTGTGCATGCCTACTGGTACATCACAAAGCAACCACTAAAATATGCAGTTTTCCAGAAGTAAAAGTAATGAAATTTTCATATAAACATATTAGGCAATCTTTTTTGTTTTTTTTTTTGCTTTGATTGTATGTTATAAGGAGAATTGGCTAAAAATTTGTCGTTTTTAATTTCATCACGACTTTCACACATCTCAAATGACTACACAGATGTTTAATTTATTCCCAGTGCCACAAAGCTTTAGAGTGAACATACCTGAATCATGGCTGACCTAGTATATCTTCCTAGTTTCACCTGCATTTATCATGATTTACTGTGCCTTTCTGTATGTTACCCAGGTATTCTGTCTAAGAGAGTGGTGCCTTCACTGTACTTAGTTTTGTATGTTGCTTGGCTTGTGGTATTTCAGTGATAAAGGAATTCCAACAGTGATGCTGCTATCAATACTATTTCAAATCTATCTACATAAACTACAGAAAACTGTTGTTCATCATTGTGATGAATGATGGCATGTAACCGACCCTGTGTGCTGGCAGGCCATCTAGCAGCAGCTCAGCAGTGGGCATCTGCCTGGTGCCCAGCTTGTCCTTCAGTCTCTGAACCTCGATACCCTTCAGCATACCGTCCTGGTCTCGGCTCACCTCCGCGTAGAACAGAGACAAACCCCTGCTGCCCTGTGATATGGAGACATGAACACATAAAATGCTGAGGGGAAAACACTCAAACAGTCAGAAGTGGAATCGAGGAGTAAAGTCAGGAAGAGCGCACAACTGGTGGAAGCTAAAGGCCGTGACAGAAAAGAGGTCAGAGCAGTGCTGCTGGTTAGTGAGCCGTACCGGTGTAGTTGCTCCCTCTCTGTCCTGCACTCTGGCCAGCGTCAGAGTCATGTCTGCGTCTGTAGCAGAAGTGAACCACTTGAAGCCATGTAGTTTGTATAAACCGTCTCCCTGGGGAACAGCCACCGTCTCTGTGCCACTGGCTAAATAGATGCAAGAGAGAGAGAGGGAATCGATGAAACATTACAATCTTTGGTCTGGTTCTGCACTGCAAGTACTGAAACTAAGAAGAATTTCCTCAAAGTTTAACAACAAAAATATTGCTCACATAGAACCGGACTCTATATCATTCAATAGTATTCATTGTTAAGTTTGTTTATGAAATCTAAACCTCTGTCATGAGCCTTGGCCTTTAACAGCTATTGTTGTTTGTCTTTGTCAGTTGGGATTTATAATAGGTAACATATCGGATAAATGTGACTACAGACCCACGTCAGATCCTCCCCTTCTTTCAGTCATCCACTGCCCAGATGTCCAGAAACGTTCAGGCTGACGAGTGGTTAAACGACTGTAGGCTTCATCTACTGGCCGTGACACACCTAGGGACTACACACACACACACACACACAACACACACACAACAAGGAAATCACTGTTAAGTTCACATCTTTATTGTTGCTCATTGGAAAGCTCCAAGCTGCAAAAGGACCAGTAGATCTTCAGATAAATTATATAAAGCCACAGATAATGAAGGTATTAATTTAAAAAGTATAATGTGTCAATCGGATTATGCTTTTCTGACACACCTGAATGACTTTAGCAGCTCCATCAGTCATGGCTAGAGGACAGGTGTACAGACCAGAGGAGGGAGAGTACAGGTACAGCTTACTCATTTGGTACACACG
>OMKZ01012450.1:4704-15502 GCA_900302535.1 Neoniphon sammara
TCCCCCCCAAAAAAAAAAAAAAAAAAAAAAAAGTAATTATATCATACCATATCATATCTTTTATATTATCACTTACCAGATAGAAGCTTAGTTTTGATGTGGTGCTTGTGTAATAGACATTTAAATGCATTAGATTGTAACCTCCCTGTTATAAATGTAGCTCAGTGGTTGTTTAGGCTGCAGAACGGCCCATTAAGAGTCAATTAGTGAGGCTTACAGAAAGTCATAGGCTACGTTGTGGGTTATGGTGTCAAATTGTGTTCTGCACCTTGCAAATCCTGACAAGAGCCATGTGCAATAGGTCACATTGTGTTAATTGTTAGTGGCACTGTGACTCATGCTGGCAAACGTTGCCTCTGAAGGGTAAGGTGGGATAATGTGACACCAGACACTACGATATTGAGTTTCACAATCACTGAAATCTAGCTAGGGGTGATATTCCATGCCGTATTTGCTCCATAGCCCACAAGGTTACCCTTGAAAAAACCCACCTCAGCAACAGATCAACATGCTGGAATTAGTGGCAATTGATTCTCAATCAGTAGCCAGCTGTGATGTAAGAAGGCCAGCATCGGTGAGGAGATCCTGGTATGGTATTCACAGTGACCATTGCATTCATCATGTGTTTGAGACTTAAGGAAACAAATTTAAAGTTACAAGTCTTTGGTTGTAATCAATAGAGGTTAACTCTCAGCACCTCTAGATCCACATGCACCGTATGTTTGTTGTTCCAGAGCCCGCTGAAACAGGTACACATAGCCTACACAGTGACTAGACAGACACTTCTATGAATTATCATATCCCATTGTTTGTTTCCAAATATGAGTCCAGTTATGTGCTGTTAGACAATATAACAGATTAATGAACAAAATAATAAATGTAGTCAATATGGTAAGCATTTAAGAATCATCTTTCCTATGCATTAAATTGGTGTGTCACAATCAATGTAATTATTTTAACAAAAATATCTCATATGATATGATATGATCAATACTTTAAACAGCATACATCATTAAGTCTGCTTCTTGGTCAGTCTGTCTGTATAAAATGTTTGTAAATTGCTGGGCATGCAGGATTAGGGCATAAGCACCAACACTTGCATGCAGTAAACTAGCTGGGTTCACCTGAGAAGCCTATAGCCTAATAGACTATTCTATTTTTTTTTTTAATCCAATTATGGCCGTGTTTGCTCCAATCATGGATGAAAAAATCCAGGACCTGCATTGCGTTTTCTGGGTGAGTTTATAAAACACCGCTGACGAAGAAAGTCAGCAGAGCACAGAGCAGACACACGGGAGAATAACACTGTAAAAAGTGTCAGAGGCTGATGGAATCTGTCAACAAGCAGGGGTTAAAAAAGGTTAAAAAGCCTGATGATCCACAACTGTAAAAAAATGAAGTGTAAAACAGCCGTCGCTGTTTCATACGTCAGTGGACTAATTTGCCTCATCTTCTTGGGTCTTTAGATAAGGGACAAGATCAAAGCCATCATGAAAAACCCCTCTCCCTCTCTACAGTGAGTTGTGGCACAAAGCAATAACATCTACTTTATATAGACATTGTGTCCCCACACATGCCTGACCAAGATTTACCTCTTCTAGTTTGTTATAAAGTACATCAAACACAGAAAAGGAACAATCCGGCATGCATCCATTTATCCTTATTGGCTCATTGCTGGAATATTGCTGACTGGCTTTACCAGTGGTCAAGTGCTTTTCACTGAATGCTGATGCTCATTGCACCTTGGGGCTCAGCTCTTTCATCTACAGGGTATGGACAAAACAAGGGGTAAAAACACAAAAAGGGATTTTAACTTTGAAGTAATTCCAAAGGCAGCTACCCAGGTGAATAACATTACATCCAATAATAATTATCAGTATGAGCCAGCTTTAAAAGGGGTCTGACAATTACCACTTTGATATAGAAAAGCAACTACCAGGGTTATAAAGACGCCTACTGCTTGGTGCACAATTTGCAAGTGTGTTAGTCACGAAAGCTGAAAAATGATTTAATATAGTAAGATGAGCAGTTATGATAATCCTGGCATACAGTATACCAAACAAAAAACTGCATTTGAAAGACGTAACATTGTTTACAAGTTGAACCTCACCAACAGGGATAGATGACCATTTAACAGGAAATTTGGTAAGCACCACGAAATTGCCACCTTGGAAATTGAACTGAATCACAAAATTGAATCAACACACTGACATTCACTGAGCAAAAACTGCTTGTCGTGAGCTTCAGAAAGGGATCTCATTTGGAAGCTATTTGTATCCTGAGCCATATATAGACATATCTTGCTGTAAATGGCACGAAACCTGGAACTGTGAACACTCGATAAAGAGGCACTGATTTGAGTTGTCTTTCATCCTTTTCTCTTACATCTGGATGGGTTTATGTTTAGAGATGCTCTAATGATACTTTCAACCCAGTGCATGCTGGCTGCTGTTACACATGATGGTAGATCTTCAATGAGAGGAGTAGTCGCGTTGTGGGAGTCATTATGATTGCTGTGCACTGTCATATAAAGGTCAAGGATTATGAGCCCATTTTACAGGTCACCCTGTGGTGCAAACTGTGTTCCCTCATGATATCGCAATATCCCAAGATGGTGATGGCTCCATACACACTACATTACTTTTACTAAACGAATTCAAGAAGAAATTCATGAGCACCGGGATGAGGTACAGAGTGTGAAATAGATTTCCCTGATCTGGAGACTTCCCTTGAAGAAAGCCAGCAGCAGTAATATGAAGATCAGCGAAGAGGGGAGATATTCCACCCCTGTCCATCTACCTTGATATTAAAAGCATAAATTCATAAGACTTGCATGTAACAATTACGCGGTCGTGAGATTTCACTATAAGCAAGTATGCCACAGGTAAAGTCGAGATTTGATATCATCTGACAAAACACTGACTGATGTTTACAGGGACCGTGGCATTAAAATATAGTGAGGGGTTCTCTTTAGTGTGCATTAGTGCGACTTTAAAAATTATATTGATACAATCTGTCTAACAAAACTGATCTAACTAATTGACCACTATTAAGCCTGCCAGACACTTATAAGAAGACTTGGCGACATTGCCCAAGAACCAAAACACATCTTCATTAGAGGTGTGATAACATATCATATTAATAAATTTCATGGGGCTCTTTTATGAATAGTCTCAGTGACAGCTTGCCCTGTCCAGAGAATTAAAGCTATTCATAGCTTCGTAGAGTGACATCTATCCTGTGAAGTGCTATCCTTCTTTAATTATAATTATTACATGGCAGGATTAAGGTCAAATAATCCCCCTCTTGTTTCCCTTGCACTTAAAATGAATTATTATGTTGCCGGGGGATATTCTGACACAGTAATTATTGTTTGGGTGATATTGAAGGCTTTTTTGTTGTTGGAGGTGATAGTGTTTGTTCCCTCAAAATGAGTCATGGCTAATTATTGATCACTACCTGCAGCTCATCTATATTGAGTCTACCAATACAAGAAGCCTGGGCCTGATAAACAATTCAGACAATTTACTCCTGTGGCAATGAAAGGCTGCCGTGTGACCTCTCAGAAGCACCTGATGCAGCCTAAATTTCCTGCCTGAGTGGGCATCTTGCTGTGACAATCAACAGATCAGACAAGACAAAGTTCAATGAGCAATTATTTAGACTGTTACTAGGCAGGTGATTACTGTGTCAGAGCCAAAGTTAACATTTGTGTCTTGGATGTGTATTGAGAGGAGTGGATAAGATGACCATCATTGTTTTCGCTATTTTAAATGATCTCAGAGCAACATTATTGGTCCACTGAAAGACCTGGCTGACATATTACCCTTAACTTTTTTAGATTGTCATCCCCTAATGCTAGGTACTGGTGTCCAATTTGTTTCTAAGAACAGCATTTTACATTATAATTTTGTGACTTTCAGAATTTACTTTCTGAAACACGAAGTGTGTTAATATGCACATTTATATTATATTTATATATAAGGCTTCTTTTGATTGTTAGAAACCTGAATAAGATAAGCCAGTAGTAGCCATAAGGCAAGTAGACACCTTTCCCCCATCTGTGTAAGTTGTGTTTCCATGGTAATATTTGGATTTACAAAAAATAAAAATCTGTTTATTCATGCATGCAGGGATAACTGTATTTCAAATATTAAGATGCATATAAACAACTTATCCCAATAAGAACCTAAAACCTACAATATGAGCTCGTGTCTGTGACATTGTGTGCATGTAAACACACTCAGCGATGCAAAGCAAAAGGCTCCAGTCAGCCTGCTAATGGCTCAGACCCTGTGTGGTGGTAGATGTTGATTATCCTCATTGTTCAGCCAGTGTCACTGAAATGAAAAGAGTGAGCCCAGTCCCTCCATTAAATATCTTTTTTCCAACCTGTTTCTCAGAACTGAGCAGCAGTGCATTATACAGTGACAATAGTAGCATGTCTCCAACATGAAAGTGGAGGTTCTGCAGGATATCGCCTTATTTAGATGAAAACCTTTTCTCTTACCAAAGAATAAAATAATAAAATAAAATTAAATAAAATAAATAAAGTATGTTTTTCACTACTTAAGAAAAGGATGATCATTTTTGTATTGCTCCATCTTTTCCACATATACTAACATTCATGACAAAGGAGACTATTACTGACTGGCTTCTCCAGACAAATAACAACAATAAGCGTTTAGCTGTACAGTATATTCAGATCATTTGAAAATGTTTCCCGGTAGAGCAGAAATGAAATGCCACTAAGAACATTATCTAAACCTTGAGACACTAAAACTCTCCATTGAAATCTATACAAATTAAATTTGCTGTGGAAGAGTGATAGTTTCTCTATGGCAGCAAGGCCCTATCTACCTATTCACTGAAACCAGAAGCACTGATTTGTGCAACATTTGAACTTACAGCCTCAAGATAATAAGATTTGAAAGTGTTCAGTATTATTGATATTTAAATTTGAAGTGAAATGATTTTAGCTTCTGGTTCTGGCTTCTTGCCACACTGACCAGTCAGATTTAACACTGGTAATGAGCCCCTCTGCCAGTTTAGCCTCTGCACATAATCCTGGCTGATGAGAGATAATTTGATACATAAGACATCAATTTATCAGTGGTACTTTTGATGCTCAACAAAAAGGAGAACATAACCTTCAAATAAATGCATCAACATATGTATGAGTAGATCTCTGTACAGGCGTACATTTGAGATACATGAGTGCCTCTGAGTCACTTTCAAGAAGCACAGGCAGGTGTGACAATATTGCAGTCAAGGTTATTGACTCAGTAAACCCAGTTGTGTTATAACGGCAGCTGGGATCTGCTATGTACACAACCTCCCTTTTCAAGCACATGTATCTTTGGTTTATACATGTGGGTGACATTCATGGCAACTAGGAGGAAATCATGGGGCAGGACGGCATCGTTCCTGCTTTTGGGTAATCAACAGATGTATGATTTCCTGAGGCTTATCATCTCTAAAGGCTGTTTTTAACCTCCTTATACACCTTTTGTTATTCTGTGGTGTTGAGAGATGGTGCCTGCACATTAACTGTTGATTGTGCTGTCTGTAACAAGATATAAAATTACTCTATATAACCATAAAGAGATACCATTTATATTTAATTCAAATGTTACATATACATCTGAACACAAGTGAAACACAACAGAAATGCTCTAGAGACCAAGCACACAGAACAGCAGGTTTTAGTCGAAATAACTGTCACACTGTCACACCGTTGTTGGAAAAAATTGGAAAAAAACACCAGTGTCACACCAAGTCATGTCTGTGAAACATCAAAATCAATAAATATGGCACTTATTGATTTTGAGGAGTCATAACTGGAACTGATGTACAACAAATAAATGAAACACTGGCAACTTGGAGTGCACAAAGGTTACTGCAATCATGGTGTCATATTTTATCCAGCTTTGGCCCTGCATTTAAATATAGACTAGCGTCTTTCAATAATCTACTTCAAGCAAACCGATTTTCATCATATGTAGCTGACAATGACTTGAAAGAGCACAACTTACAGTATGAGCCCGTTTAATCTAAAATGACTCATATCTACTCACAACACGTATGTATGCTCATCTACAACATTTCACCTAATCATTTTCTCGCCTCACCGTCATTCTCCATAAATATAGGTTATTGGGATGGCTGATGTATGGACAATTGACAGTTCATTTTACCTAGCAGAAACGCATCAATGACAGCTATTTCACATGAGTAGATTCCCAACAGATTTTTTTCTTTTTAATATTTTATTATTTTTGTCTCCATATGTTTATGAGTCATGGGCAGTGGGCAGACAGAAACAGATGTGGGACAAAAAATAAATAGCAAAATGATTCATTATTTTATAATATTTCATTTTCTGCACATATGCTGCCATAATATATATGTCAGACATAATAAGACTTTTTAAAATGTCCTTTGTTTCTTTTATCTTATAACATGGGCCATGATTTTTGTCTATATTTTTTAAAAACTGTAGCTAACTGTATCAAGATGTAGTAAGTAAGTCAAAAGGAAACTGGACTTGAAGATGATGTCACCACTCATCCAAGCCTCTTGGACTCCCAATGACCTGGATGACTGAGAACCTTAAGCTGATGATATACAGGCAATTTTTGGAGGCAAATTTAGGCCAAAATTTGTCTGCAATTTTTGCTGGCAATATGCTCTAACTAAAGACAACTTGTCAGTTTGAAATCTAGCTGAGCGAGATCAGAGAGCAAGCTTTGCTAGCCACAGTTCAACTTCAGCAAATCAGAGATGAGAAAAGTGGTCAGGTGACCTGCCCTCTCAGACCGCAAAAACTTAAATTAATCTATTAATCCAATAAGAACTAAAATAATAACTAAAACTGTTATAAATATCAAACCACTACAAATAGTTGTTTTTATACATTTTAGCTAAATAATTGGATGCTGATAGAAAAGGTTATAAAAGAGGTTATACTTCATAGTTAATAAAATTACATGGGCCTATGAAACACTTTCAAAAGTGTAGTGGATAAATTTGAAAAAATTTATTAAATTATTAGCTACCTTTTCAGTGGAAAAACAGAGACCAAAAGGGCAGCGATGGCCGCAGTCTCTGCCAGTTCATCCATTTCCAGCTGTCAAATTGTCCGTATGTCACTATTGTCAGTATTGCCCAAAGAGTATGAGTAAAATTTACCCTACATTTTCCCGCCAAAAATGCCCATGTATCAACAGACATGTAGAGAACTGTAGTTGCAATTCCAATAGTAATTCCAAGTAAATATTGTGACATATGAACAGTCCTCCTGTAAAGTGATAGTTCAGCAAATACAACTATATCGGTTAAATTTGGAACTGTCACTTTAATGTGGCTCAATCAAGCTGAGGAGACTTTGCAGAAATTGCTTTTTGATTCCCCGCACAGCCAACAAGGATCAGAGTGGAGAGGTCAGAGCCAGATGGATTGACTCAGCTATGTAATCTAGGTTACGGCTGTTGATTGCACTCACATTTAAACAGCCATTAGGAAGAAGGTAAACGTGTCTTCTTTTTGACAGAAATTCTGCCTGTTGATCTGAAGTAAAAGGAGAAACACAAAAGGTATCAGCACTGTAATATTCATGATTTAAAAGAAAAGGTTAATCTGAGATGATGAATGTCAAATTGTTTTTGATGGTTCGGTAAGACCTATTTTCTACAATTCCTTCTGATGACACATCAATAATGAATAATCTTTCTATGAACACTGACAAGTTGAACAATAAAGTTTATAGGCCTACATGAGCACAACAGACATGAAAAGCCAACTGTGCTTTATAATGTGCTGTGTAATTTTGTGTGGGCAGCAATAATTTTATGTTTCATTCATGCAAGTTCTGAAAGAGGATAGACAACTGAAATTCTGATTTTACATGTACCCACACATGTAAATGGCAGTTATGTATTTCAAAGGATTATGCAATCGAGTGAAAAAAGCAAGAGCAAAAAAGTCAAAGCTAAAGAGAAAGTCCAGCCATTAACATGACAAATTATCAGTGACAGAAACACAGAGTTTTGTCTTGCTCTTGTCAGAAGCTTATTCACTGAATATTTTGCTGAGGATCATTAGGAAACTGGGTCATATGATGGAGAAAGTCAAACGTGGTGGAAAGAAATATGCTTCTCACCATTCAAGCCTGTGCAACAGTACAGGCCACGTTGTTGAGTCAGGTGGTCCCAGCAGCCTGGAGATCCCAGAAGCCTTAACCTCTCTCTCAACCTTTCTCTGATCAGCATACACCTCTCCACAATGCGCTTAACTCCCTCCTGCCTGGGACAGACAGTCAACAACAAAAAAGTCAGAAAAAGGGACTTACCTGCCCACTACTATTAAATATTTTAATTGTGTGTTACTAACAGGGGAGGTTCCACAAATTTCTGTTATGTTCAAAAAGTCACATGTGGCCACATTAGTTGAAGCTGGAAAGTTTCACTAAATTATGTAATGTCTGAATCCCCTAGGTTATGGATTCAGCCTTTCGAAAATGTCGCCCTGGTCTGACTCAATTCACCACTCAGAGCTACTAGCTACGTAACAACCAATCATGGCTGCTCTCTTCAAGCAGGGCAGCTCCGTACCTGCCAGGCATCAAATGTGCAGGTCTGACTGGTGGCAGGTCTGATCAGTGGATGGGAAGAAGATTAGAATTAGAGATTAGATTAGAAGAAAATAATTTTTTTGTTTGTGTTTGATCGAGTAAGCGCCAGTCAAAACCATTTTCGGAACTAAGGACTTAAGGGTCTAAGGGCCCTTTGTTATTTCATGGATCCACAAGTCAGTTTGTAATCTGATTTATTTAGTTAAATATCCATACTAAATTAGTCTACTTTAAATAAATCTGAAAACTGTTGGCCAAAATAAGCATTTCAGTTTCAGGTCTTAGGAGGGCCCCACCCCTGGTTACTAATCATTTGGAATGAGTAGCTGTAATTGCTGGACCACTGCTAGCACTAGAAATGTGAATATGACTTAATGACTTTATGAAGAACTAACCTACTGGAGCCTCCTAGCGGTAACAATTAAACATTGCTAGAGACGAGGTCCAGCAAGCACAGCCATGGCTGTTCTAGGTTTTTTTTTTTCAACTTGATATATCATTTGAATCATTTGACTCTTCTTCTGGGCCTACATCTTTGTCATTTATGGGGTGGGCCACAGGCACAGCACTGTACAATGTGCTGGGGTGTAATATGTTGAGATAATTTAACATTTTGAAGTGTGCATGCCCGGAGGCATGGCAAGATCGGGCCAGTCATCACCGGGTACGCCTAGTCTCGTTTACAACCTCGTCTTGTTTTAAAACAGCGACCCACTGACGACCGGCACAGAGGAGAGGTGAGGTTGGTGTGTCAGCCGAGGCCACATTCTGTAAACACCAGATTATTTGTTCAAGCTGACTCACCACTCTGCGAGGTGGGCAGGGTTACTGAGCACTGTGGCAACGACACGCGCTCCTCCTACACATGGCCGGTCCCACAGTGCTCTGACCAGTTTCTCGGCCTGAGACTGCACAGCTGACAGGACGGAGGTCTGCTTAAAGACACACAGGAGGTGCCCAACACCATCACCTGCAGGACAGGACAAAGATGAAGCTAATATAAAGAAGGATGTTACAGTAATGGTAATGTGCTGTTAAAGGTCCTTTAATGATGCTAGAGGCAAAATTAACAAAGTGAAAGGTAGTTAAAAGGAAACACTTCAAATTTCAGAATTAAATCTGCCACTCAGCTCAGCCTGGACTATTCATCACTGTCACACTGAAACAAGATTCTGCCTCAAAATCAAATACACAGTTCTCCAGAAAATGACATTGGAAGGTAATGGATAAGATGACTGTGACACTACCAAGGATGATTTTATGAAGGCACTGTAATCATGTATTTTCTGGCTAGCAACAGATAACACAACTATGAATACCCCATTTTGGTCTGAAAAGAAGTTCAGGTAAATTTTCGAACTTCCCACTGATAATAAATAAAAAATGCTGAAAACAATTTTACTTAGAGGCAGCTCTTGTTTCAGTGTGAGGCTTTGGGAGAACATCATCTCAGTTCACTGTACAGAGCAGAAAAGAAAACTGAGATTAGATTCACTGACTGTCTTTCCTTTCGACGGTGGAGCAGCTTCCTACTGTGCGGTACATTGGTATAACATCACATATTTGAGTCTTGGTTCACTCACTGTGGCTGAAGAAATAGATTCACTTTCACATACTGATTCTCCTGGGGCACGAGTAGCAAACATGAATCACTGAATTTGATTATGTTCTGCTTAAACATCACTGGCTCACCATAGAGTCCAAAGCAGTGGGAGAAAGACTGAGCACAGAAGAGCTCCATTCCCAGGGACACACAGTGCTGCACCGGCCAGGCGTCCCGCTGCAGATCACCATAACAAAGTCCCTGCACAGGCAGCAAGATGAAAGGGAACAGCCTTCGTCTCTGATGAAACAGAGATGAGGAAGGAAAAGGATCATGAAGGCCTCAGTGCAGAGCTAGCCTGATAGAAATGATTTTATTCTTCATTACAGGGCACAAACAAATACATCAGTTACCATCATGATCTGCGTGATTAGTGCCCAGTGCTTTTGGGAGAGGTCTGCTCCAGTTGGGCAGTGGGCCGATGCAGACAGAACGACAGCACTCTGCTCCGGAGCCTGCTCCAGATCCTCTAGGAGCTTCTCCAAACAAATGTCTCGCTGCTTGGCATCCCAGTAATAATACTGACGGACATCTTGGATCCCTGCTGCCTGGAAGACACTGGC
>OMKZ01012458.1:27732-38295 GCA_900302535.1 Neoniphon sammara
CACCGTCTGCCGGGCGAGGCTGCTGCTGAACAATGGCGACGCTGAAGCCCGGGCTTTCAACTTCGCCCTTTCATGCTGATCAAACGAGCCGACGCACACAGCCCGCGGGTTCACAGCGGAACACCAATCAATCTGGCAGTCCACATGTTGTTTTTGCTATTGCTAATATTTGGGAACAATTCTCTGCCAAAATGAGACACAAAACAAGAGATGTGACAGAGGGTAGAGCCAGCTAAACCACCTTAGCCAGAACACCTTTTATATTTGCAGAACAGACATTAACTGCCTTTTCAGCTGATATAAATCTTCAGGAGGTAAATTCATAGTGTAACAGCATAGCAAGTGGTATCAAACTGATGGAAGTTACATGAGGATACGGTCTTGTAAAGATCAAAAAGCATAAATTAATGCTATTTTGAAAATCTAAAGCGATATTAATAGAAATAATGAGCGAGCCAAGGTCCTCAGCATCTCCCCCTTTTCCCGACAAACGTAAAAAAAAAACGGGATATAATACAACATTAAAAAAGCTCATCCAAAATGATCAATAGCAAAATAAGAATAAAACTACTTGACATTTTTAAGGATGTAACTTTAGTGATGATGCTAAAATATAGATGATGATAAAATGACAGCACCTCTATAGACTGAGTCATGAATATTTTAGAGATACTGAGGAAACTTTTTTCCCCCCCACTAAAAATGTATTTTGGAAGCAAACCCTTCAAACTCCTCTCAGTGAAGCTGCACATTGGGGTGACATCACAGGTAAAGGAGCGTGAAAACACTCCCTGCAGCAAATGTAATACAAACTCGAGTGTCACAGGGTATAGACCTCGTGCAGAACACTGATTTTCATTGGTAATGCCACTGGAGTATTCAGCAGGATTCATGAATAACAGAGACGGTGCTGGTGGGGAATTTGAATCCGCGGCCACAAGGAAAACACAGAAGCATCGGTTGGATAATGATCTAGGCATCTGGAAAACAGTGCTGTTTGCAGAGGATAATGCAACACACTGGAGGATGCACAAAAAGCACCGTAAGCGCGTCCGAAGGGATGCAATTAAAAAGCACAGTCAGGACGGGAGGAATTAAGCGCCTCATCGTCATCAAACAGGGGAAAAAAAAAAAAAACAACTCAGGACACCCGGAGCAAAGAGACGCAAAACGCCGGTGATGCCTCATTGGCTCTCCAGTTAAACAAGGATATATTTTCAGCATAAACAGCATATATATTCATCCTAAACAAAGCCACAAGGCACTCGCGCTGTCAAAGCCCACAAGTTATTGACTACATTTTCCTCGTTCTCTGTTCAATGATGAATCTTTGTTTTCCCCCAAGCTCTGGGAAAAAAGTGTGCTTAAGCCCTTGAAGTCTGTGCTAAAAATGTATTCAAAACCTTCCTCTGCAGATTCCACAGCTGCCTCTGCTTCTCACAACAGGAGGAAAACAGAAATCTAGAAGCAGAACAAGAAAAAGAAATTGCACGCCAGGAACAAATATATATCAAATATCCAAGAGTTTGTCCTCACAGAATTTGAGCAGGTAATTTGTGCTGAAGTTTTTACTTTACACAGACAGATTCACACAAGATTTTTTTTTTTAAATAAATAATAATAAAATTTTTATTTTTTGATATAATTTCTACATTTGGCAAACGAAACGTGTTTGGCATGTTTGACAATATCAAATATATAGTTGTCTAATCTTAATGAAATAATACACCAATTTTTTTCATTCAAATTTTTTCTTTATTTTATGGACGAGACATTATACACCCACCTTACACTGTATATGCAAATGACATACAAAATACACGACGTATGTGCATGAAAAAAAAAGATTCACACAAGATAAAAAAAAAATCACAGACAATCTTTGCAATTTTTAGACCTACAAATATCTGGATAACCCCAGGCAGTATCAGTCCAGTAAAAACTGCTTTTCGCTAAACCACTATTCTTCTCTTCAGGAAGACTGCACATGTTGCATGAAAACGATGGTACCAATGCCAGTATCGTCACAGTAAACTACCAAAGCAATGATGACATTGAGCCCCATCACTGTGAATTGTCAATTAAAGTGAAGTGTCATCACTGCCTGGTGTTCCTGTCGACAAAGTGTTTCACTGAAGGCATTATAATGATCTACGGTTGAAAGCCTATTATCGGTCTGTCTTTCTGTCTGTCTGCACTCTGTGTCAATTAGCAAGGCTGGCATCTGGCCTGGTGAGGCTGCCCTAAGTAATAATCAATAGGCAGAGGCAGATGGGAACAAGAGGTGGACAACCTGCGAGGCTGACCAGCTGATAGCACAGGCTCTCCCGCTTGTTTCACACATCTGTTGCATTCGCTGGCGTTTTTCAGCTGGTTTCGGATTCCTTTACAGCTTTTCTGAGCCGATAAACAGCGTTAAAAAAAAGAAACATAACTGGGAGGGATAACATTTTTAAGTCCTGGGCTGATTTAGTTATGGCAAATCAAGCAACAGTCACGGAATTTTACGTCAGGGTCACGGCGGGAACCCTGCCAACGTGATACACAGCCCTACAAAGCAAAGAAAATCATTTTTCATCTCGTCCATACTTCCAGACTATAGCGAGGAAGCTGAGTTTTTTTGTTTTTTTTTTAAAGGCG
The DNA here is from genome assembly GCA_900302535.1 of Neoniphon sammara. Lineage (NCBI taxonomy): Eukaryota > Metazoa > Chordata > Actinopteri > Holocentriformes > Holocentridae > Neoniphon > Neoniphon sammara. Next base: position 30,373 of record OMKZ01012458.1, read on the forward strand.
GATGAGTTAAGTGCTGTGAACTTGGCAGACGCTCCCGCTGCCCTTGGGCCCACGTGTAAAAGGCAGACAGGTTTTATTGGTGTTGTTCAGGCCTTGCCGACTGATGAAATGTATTGTTTATTGGAGGTCTTACAACGGAGTAAAAGAGAATTTATTAAGTGAAACAAATTGTTCATTGAGAAAGGGACGGTGGAGTGTACAGGCAGGGGGACTGAGACAAAGAAAACATTAAATATGAATAATCTGACTAATTTAATCAATAACTCTCCTCCTATCCTTCCCTCCTTCCCTTCCTCCATCTCAGCTGGTGGGCTTTAATTAAACAACAAAAAAAGAGTGCTTGCAGTGTTTTGCCTTCAGTGTGAAACACACACACACACACACACACACACACACACACAAGCACACACACCTTCATGGTGTCAGCATATAAACAAATGGTGACGCCCTGAGGGATGGATTCAATTAGAGGCAAGATACACAAGGATATGCTCTGTCAAAACTCTGAAAGCAAGAACCCTGCTCTACACCACAAGCGTGCACACTGAGACACACACACACACACACACGCACACACATGCACAGCAATGCTATGCTTTCATCAGAGAGGCAACGAGATCAGGCTCTCATCAACACCTCAAAAAGTATTCAGTGTTGCTCTCATGGGTTTCCTACAGCCTCATATCTCTCTCTCTCTCTCTCTCTCTCTCTCTCTCTCTCTCTCTCTCTCTCTCTCTTAAGTCCCTTTCTTGTTGCCTAATCAAGGAAAACAATATGCAAGCCTTATGTCCTCTCTTGCCTCCCTCCATCCCTGTGCTGATTCACTCTGATTCTGCTCACTAATCCAACACCAGGACACAAACAACGAAAACAAAAAAGAGAAGAGTGTGTGTACAGTATGTGTGTGTGCGTACAGTCTGTACTTGTATGTAAGAGGCAGAAGGAGAAGGACAAAGATAGGGAGGTGAGGGGAAGGTGGGGGGATGAGCAGATTCAAAAGTACAAAGTTTGATTCGTTGGGTTAGAGAAAGTTTGGACTGGTCTCTTCAATTTGGCTCCACCTCTTATTTCTTTCATGAGCGCGGGGAAATGAATTCTCAGCAGGAAGAGATGAGGTGCGCGCAGTCCGAGAGCAATCGATACAGACAGGCCTCTCTGAATACATATCATTCATTGTGTTTACTATATCTCACTCTGGACGTGTTTCTGCATCCATCTCTGCTCCGCCTCTCTCAGGAGACTCCAGTCTTGACTCTGTTTATGCTTCTCTGCTCAGTCCACACAGAGGGCCGCGGCACAACTTGATACTTGGGCTACTGTATGTATTATTACCATGAATTTTGGTGTCCCATGATAGTCAAAAATGCTGAGTAAAATTCTGGAGCAAACTTTGAATATGCAGAACTTTTGGAGGCTTTTGTGCATGAAAACAATCAAAAGATGTTGCGTACAATATTGGCAGCTTCAATCTAAATATCCACACCATCTTTCAAAATCCCATGTCAGTGGAACCCTAATTAATACAGAAGGTGAATACAGCTTACTCTGTACAGTATGTAACTGAGCTTCTCTGGTTGATGCAACCCGGTGAAACTCTGGCTTCATAACTCCCCATAATATTCATGAAAGGAATTCACATCAAAGCGACGAGGTTTCTCGTGGAGGATGTGCGCAGTCGCCTCTCCTTGATTGAAACCCACTGTGCCCTGAAGTTCAACTGTTGCTTAAACAAAGGCCCGCGTCAGCGAACCAGAGGCGTCTTGACTCGGAGAGCAGCTGAGGCCCGGACCCGTGAAACGAATGCCTGGAAGTAAGGCGGGCGCGGCCACGTTCAGCCACAAGTCACAAGACGTTGGGTTTCCCTCATTAAAATCTCTCACTGAGACTGGAAAGGGCAGGGTGGACTGGAACAGAGGGAGGAAGGAGGAGACAGATGGGAGACGAGGCGGACGGATAGATAGTCAGCTAAAGGATCAGAGCTAAGGTAAGGTAGCTGGACGTGAGAGAAAGGGATAAAGAGAGAAGAGTTGGAAAAGGTTTGAGGTGAGAGCCAAAGACGAATTTGTGTAAAATTTGGGATTTGGGTGTTTTGACGTGTTCTCGTTTACTGATGTGGAACTTTGGCAAACCTTAAGGAAGAAAAGAAGAACAAGGAGCACAGAAAGGAGCGAGGAATGGGTGGGAGGACCCAAAGCAAGAGGTAACGAGAGGGATTAGCTCGAGAAAGGGAAGGAGGCAACAGCGTAATTGTAACTTTTGTCAACCTTATGTCTGAGGACAGGAAATCGTTTGGGAGGCGATTATAAAATGGCCTTCGTGAACCGAGTCAAGAGGGGTGCTGACACCATAATCGCTCGTTCCCCGTTTCTCAGCTCTTCCCCTCCGTCACCGCCTCGCCATTTCGTGAACCTTTTCCTCACTTTTCACGCCTCATGACAACCTCCCTTGTTTTTCTGCCTTTATTACTGTCTTTCCACGGGGGTGGGACGTCTTCTTCTCTGACGCCAAACTCTCCAAAGCACAACCGCAGGAAAACACAGCATCTACACGTGAAGGTGTGCAAAACACCACAGAAAAATAGCTCAAGGTGAAAAGTGAGGTATAAATCTAATGTCTGACACAGCTGCTGCTACATCACCCTTTCTGCTCTCCTTCCATCAACGCTGCCTTCCTCAAAGCTCCTTCTTTGTGATCACTTTCTTTTCCCTCTCCTTTCACTTTCTGTTGGTGCCATCTTACCCCAGCTATTTTTTGGGAGGAGACTGACAGAAATGAAACCCTATTTTTTTGGAGGAAGAGTGCTGAACATGTCAGAATAAAGGAGAGAAAGAGAACTGAAAGAGGAAGGATGTTCATGAAATATTGACGGAGACTGCTTCAGCCCTTTGTAATGCAGGATCTATCACTGTCTTTGTGTATAAGTGTGTGTCTGTGTGTGTGCGCCCCCAAGTTCACACGTGTAAGTGCATGTGTGTGCCATCACATGTCTTCATTTATTTGTCTACGTTTATGAGGCCCTACGTGCAGAAGTGTCACTTTGCCAGAAAAAAAAGACCATTGTTCTTGAGCTGACTTTCTGCTTCTTTTCTGAGAGAGAACATCAAAACTGCTGCTGATCAGACTCTGCATCTTCACTCGAACTCTTTCTCTCTCACTTTCAATAAAGTTACCTGTCGTTCAAGAAACATTTTTACTCCAGATAACTACAGCGATTAACATATTTTGCCATGTTCAGGCTACAGTCCCAGCAGAGGCTGAATGTCACCTAGGAACCACAGACAAGTCCGCCTGGTAAGTTTGGACGGCATACAGTAGGTCAAGAAGCAAGGACTGACCTTATAAGACCCGATACATGCCTTTTTACGTATTTGTTAGGTGGGTTGGTATTATATTTACTGGAATGTGTTATGAGGGCACATTCCCAAACACTAACCCTAACGCTGACTGTAACCCTAACCTTAACCCCAAATGCTGCCCTCAGAACACACTCTAATGGAGATGAATAAAGTATGGAGATGAATAAAGTATCTATCTATCTATCTATCTATCTACCTAATAAATATAATACCACTCTTGATTTGTTAGTAGGTGGTAAAGCCTGGGAAAAAGACTGACCCTAAATGATCAGACTGCTGCTCTGACTGAGCTACAGAAATGCCTCAAAGAAGCCAACAAGCATGTTCAACGGTGAGTCCTCAAATTCCCGAAGAGGAAAAACTAATCGGGCCGGTGGTAACCTAGAGGTTGGAGAAGCACGTTTGCGACTGGCTTGAATCCAGGGACCAGCTGGGGAAATGTGGGTTGGGAAAGTTAACACTTTCCCCTCCCTCAACAGTGATTGCCTGTGCCTGTGAGCAAGGTGCTTGACCCAAGCTGTTCCAGTGGAGCCAATAATGGACGAAAATGGGGGTAGCTCCTGGGTATGAATGTGTAACTGTGTGAATGTGAAGCAGGGCGTTGCTAGAAGAGGGCATTGTGCTCAGTTGGCCTTTGATAAAAAAGGTTAAAAGAAACCTGGCTTTGGTCGATTTGTCCCCATCGTCCTTGTAACTGAGTGAGTTTCAGCTCCAGCAGAATTACCACAACGGCCCCAAAACCCAGAGGGAACAAGGATGACGGGGAGATTTGCACAAAACTCTGGGGCCTGACCAAAACAGGATTCTCGCTCCAATACCAATGTCAATAACTTGTAGCGAGACTAAGTGAAACCTCTGACAGTATCTCTCCCACAGTGAAGCAATAACCCACTGATGGCTGTATCACTGAAATGAGCACTATGCTTGTGAATGAGCTGCCTCAGCGGCATGCCAAGAGGCGCATCTCATAGCAATAGGCGGCCGTGTTACCGCACAGCGTCTCGACTTGTGGCGTGGAAAATCCAGCCGGTATAACAGTGTGCGTCCCAACCGGTTGCTGACACGGCTTATCAACAGCCTGAGTCAGGAGCCGGGGAGTTAGGAGGCCGAGGGAAATAGCGGCATATTGTTACGCCGGCTGTATCAGTGCATACCATATGAGGGACGAGCTGAACGACGGGCAAGAGCAGAGCGGGGATAAGTGGAGGTGGATGGGAGAGAGAGAGAGAGGAGGAGGATGAGGAGGAGGAGGAAGGGAGGGACACAAAAAAAGAGAAATAGAGATAGAGATGATGGGGGAAAAAAGAGAGGGGCCGCATACAAAATGTGCAAAAACGAACAAAAGAGAGAGAGGGAGGAAGAGAGAGCACGTGAGGGAGATAAAGCTGAATATTCACATCCATAACGCTGTAATGTCCTTACAAAGCATTTCCCCGCTATTCTCCCCTCGATACAGTCACTGCGCTTCACTTGTGCTTGGAGGGGAGAGAGAGAGATAGATAGCTGACCTAACGATTCCCACGGGGAAACATTGACGAAAGCAAACACTATTAAAGTTTTACCGGCTTACATTATTGATACGCTCGCAGCCCTCACCCCACAATGTAGTTATACCTCTGTCCATTTAAATAGGGAGCAACTTTGTTTCATGTTCCCCACTCATGAATATGTATGCATACAGCACTCTGGCTATTACACTGACACAATGGGGACTCCAAGGAGGAACGATATGAAGAGATCAATTTTTATGTGAGAGGAGCAGAAGAAAAGGCTGACTTCACATCCTGGTTGCCTTGTCATTATTCAGAACAAAACGAGTTTATCTTCCAAGTTGTCCCCTTGTGGATATGGTTCATAATTTCAGCTGCGGATGCAGTATGCTTATCAACTGCTGCCTAGTGCTTTTACAAATGAATTTAACATATGAGATGCATGTGCCAAGGTGGGTGGAGGGTTCCTAATGGGCTTGATGCACAGTCTCCTCCACACACACACACACACGCAGACAGGCATCTCTCTCATCAGCCAGGAAACACCCCTGTATCTTGCCACTGCGGACTGTGAGTTGCTAAGCAACGCAGTCTTTCATTGGGAAGTATTGTGAAGTCACATCTCTATCGCCGCGGTGTGTGTAGCTATGGTGAGATAGTGCAGAGTCGGGGACTGCTGTCGCGGCTACAAAAAAGAACTTTGAGGAAGACATTTTAAAGTCTGTTGTCCGTCTGACGTTCAGCTTAGCAGCAGCATCGCCTGTTATAGCCCTGCAGAGCACATGAAAGGTTTTGTCTTCTGTCTCAGTGCGTCGGCCAAGACTGAAACCTCTGCCATCTCAGTTTACTCATATATGTTCCCTTCATCCTGTCAGTCTGGTTGCTTGTATAATATCCTCCAAAAGCTCAGACGATCTGCAAAAATGCAACGTGATGGAAAATGTGAAATCACTCCATGACCAAAAAACTGACCCCGTTTTTATTCCCCATGTGATGCTCCCATATCTGTGAAAGTGTGGGGGAAAGGAGACAGGAGAGTCAACACCACAATTAGAGCAGAAGACAACATTTCAGGCTCCTGTAGGTGCTGGCTTGGTGACGTAACATTAGGAAGTAAGAGTGAAGGACGAGACCAGTGGAAAACAACTGCAGAATCCCCTCAGATCCTATCAGCTTTAAGGGAACCTCCTGTATATGTAACTGTTTGTAAAAGCAGCTATTTTAAGGAGCAGTACAAGAATGTCCATTTTAACAAGGCTTTTAATCTAGTGCAGAGTCTTAAAATCACAGTTTTCTTCAAAACAAAGCGAAAACAGCTGCCAGTGTGTTTGGGTCGTTCCCGCTGCTTCCACTGCAAAATCAACTGGTTTCAAGGGATTTCTCAAGTCATTTTCTTGAAATACATGATATAAGCGTCATTAAACTGTCTTGTTTCAAGATAGTGACACTTGTTTCCAGAAAACCCCTGAAATAGGTGAAACTGCACTGGAGACAAGAGAAATGATCTGACCTTACTAATAGAATTTGCCACTTAAATTAAGAAAATGAGATTTTAAGACTGATCCTGTGGGAAAAAAAAGCGTTGCTGAAGCAGCACTAAGAGGAGGTTTTATGTAATAATACACACATCTCATCAGCTTAAATCAAAAGTTGGACTGCAATAGAGAAGAGAGCCTCATGCCCCTTAACTGACCCCAGAGAAATGTCCTTGCTTGACCATATTCAACTTTGGTGTCAGTATGGTCACTATCATGAAGTCCTCTCCAGAGGAAGAGATACAAAGCACAAACTCCTCAACAGCACTGAGGCAGTGCTCCATCCAGAGAAAGTTGGATTCACCAATATTAGCCCTTCTACCTCTCTCATCTCTTTGGTATTCTTTGGCATAAAGGATCACAGACTGGTCAAATTGGTAAACATGAGCCTACTGTGTGCAATTCACTCACTTCATGCTACCTGATTTCTGGGTACTGAAGTTGAAAGTTGTCAAACCGTTTCATCTTGCTGTCATTTCGATCTGTCAACGCACAAAGATGCCTAGTGCCGCTTTAAGAGTTCTGCTGTCAAAAAGCCTCCTCTGCGCTCATGTCTGAATACCAAATCAGCGGCCTTTGAAAAGCGCAAAGCAACCTTTTGAATGCCACTTATGTTACGCTGAGCAGTGGGATGTCTATTAGCCAGTGTAATGGCCATCGTCAATGGGAATTACACTGCTTTGCTGTTCACGCTCAGCAGCTGATGGAGAGGAGCTGCAGCAATGAGGAAGAACACAAAGTGCAGGACAACAGACACAGAAAGGCATATACAGACACGTACTGCACAAATACAGTATATAATCTACAGCAAAACACATACAGATACAGACATAATTAGGGGTGTGAAGCTTTTTCTTAATAGCAAATCAGTTCAATTTATGATTCACTAGCTGATGATTCAATTTTTGTCTTTTGGAACAATTCAATTTGTTAACCGCAATTTGAGTCAAAGGTTTGATTCAGTAATTTAGCCAAAATTTTACATCCATTAATAAACATGTGCAATGATGTAAGACTGTCTTTTTTTTCTTATGAAATGTGAATTAATTAAAAAAGAAAATAATTACTTATATCTTATTCTCTAAGAATGAATAATTTCAAAGCATCTCATATTGATTCAGGCCAAAGTCAGAGTGACTGATTCTAGTCATTTTAGCAGATCAATGCAGCTGAACTGTCAGAATTTATAATCACTGCATCGCTGCAATGAATGTATCATTACAACTGTAATAATAGATATACACACATACAGAAAAAACAGACACATATTCGCAAAAATAGGCAGAGAAACCACACACACATACACACAGACACAAAGACACACACACACACAGGAACACCTGCGGCCAGGAAGTGCTCTCAGGACTCTGTATCAGCAGCTGTGTGTCCATCAGAGTGGATACACCACCAGATCTGTCTAATTGACAGAGATGTACTGGCATATGTGTGTGTGTGTGTGTGTGTGTGTGTATTTGAGAGAGTGAGGGAGAGCAAAACAAAGCCTAAGGGGAAAGGAAAAGTGCATTTTCTGGATATTTGAAG
>OMKZ01012469.1:22055-34575 GCA_900302535.1 Neoniphon sammara
GATTTTGACAAAAAAAAAAAAAAATACAGTTTTGCTCAAACTAGCTCTATAAAATCACAATTCAACACCACATCCGTGTGTGCTGTGTTGGCATCTCCTGCCCTGTGAGTTTTCAAGTCAAAACACTCACCAGAATTTGAAATTTATCCACTTTTTTGGAATGCAGGCAGCTCATAGCTCCGTATCGGCAATTAGATTAGTCAGAATGCTTTCCCTCTTCTGATTTACCAAAATAAAAGTGTCATATATTCTAGCATTTTCATCATAATTTCAAACTGTCATAATGTCTATTCATTTAGTTTACCATATAGTTATAATTTGGTTCATAAAATAACAAAAAAATAAATAAATAATAAAATTAAAAAAAAAAGCACACACACCATTTCAATGTCAGTGTAGCTGCTGTCTCTACTTCATATTTTATTTTGGTAAAAAGGCAGATGGAACTACTTCAATGTCAAGAATTGACAGCATTGGCCAAAATATTAGAGTGAAGGATGGTGACACAAGGTCAGTCTGACTGTAACGTCTCACCGCTCCATCTGTTTCAAAGGAGATGTGAGGGGCAATACCCAACCTAATTCTGCACTGGTTCAGCCACGATTTTAGGTTTTAGGTAGTTTTATGTTTCATAGGAAAAAGTCCAAAAAAATTTGAGGGTCCACATGCCCCCTCAGTTTGAATGGGCATGACGCCAGAGATGTGGGCAGGTCATCCCCAGGTGTGCAGGTATAGCCACTGCATGCTCTAGTCAAACTATAATCACTTAGCCATTAGAATAAATACCCTTTAAAGATAATGAGTACAGTGGGATCATGGTCAAATGTGGATGTTCCACTGTGCTCAGGAAGTTTGGTGCATGATCCTCATTTCTTTCTTTCACATAGTTGCAGTCAAATTAAGACCAGACCCACATCATCTCTGACAAAAATGTTTTCAGCCATCCGGCCTTTGTCAGTGTCAGGTGAAACAGTTGTGTATATGTATTCATTCATCTGATACAGAAAAGCTTTGCTGAAGAGTGAATGCTTCTGGATATATACTTTTAAAAGTATACAACCCAACAAGAAGAGTACCCTACATTCCAGTATATTTTTATTATTTTTTTTAATCTGCTCAGAACAACTTTTTTGATATATACTCCTTATTAAGAAATATGAATTTGCATAGGCCCATAGGCCCAATTTGCATAGGTAGAGCATAGGCACTGTTATCTGAAAGGTCTTACGCCCAATGTCTGCAGTGATCCCTTGTACTTTAAAAACTTCAGGTCTGAGTGCTACAGGAACACATTTTTAACTTTCATATGGTCATGCACTTTGTAATTTTGTTTTGTGTTTTGTCTGTAAAATCTGTGTTTTGTAGAACTGTTACACACGTTGCTTTGTGGGTTTCACTTTACATGGGAGTGCACTGTTGACTGTGAAATGAACACACCTTTGTACAATGACATATATACCTGTCTCACCTGAAAGAGGTACTGACAAGAGAGATGGGAAGGAAGTGAGATGGTGCGCTCATTGGCTGCTTCTGTCATCAGCTCTGGAAATTAAGCAGACCTCAGCACTTAAAACGGAGTGGGACACATCATTTCTTCTACCAATAAAAGTATAGGTTTATAAAAGTATGAGGTTTATTTGTTTGAGCAACATATTTGAAATATATATTAGCTTGTGTTGTGTGTTGCACTTGGTTGCAATAACTGTCAGTCTTTGCTTTTCCTCTTAACAATCCCCAGTACGCCTATGTATATAACACTGCCTGTTGCATTTATATAAAGTGAAATATGCCTACATACAAACAGCTAACATTAGCTTGAGGTTTGTGCAGCAGCTAACTTTGGCATCAGTACACTGAGAACATCACCTCTCATTCATTTTAGCCGGACTTCTCTTCCCTCTGCCTTAGCCCTCTTTGTTGACAATGATGAAATCTGTGTGACCAAAAAACATTTTGTCAGCCTTGTTTTTGCCATATTTCTCTTAAGAAATATGAAATAATATGCCTTTCGTCTCACCAGCTGAATGATAGAATTATGCTCGCTCCCTCACTTACCACTACAAAGTCGCATGAAACTAATGCAGTAAGAGTGAAATAATGAAGTTTAATGGGTGTGGTGAGGGAGACTGTTTTATTCGTATCATAATGTGGGGCAAATGTCCTTTTTTTTCTTTTTCTTAAAAGGGGAATTTGGTTTGGTTTGGAATCTGTATCTAAATTGAAGTATACATCATCAGGGGACCATTTGCAAACAGCCTTGCCTCCACTGTTTTAGTTTGGCTTCTCTGCGTCTAAGAATTTATCTGTCGCTCCATTAGCTGGAGGCAAGTGATATTAAATGCAGGGGGTTCGCCTGATGTGGGGGTGTTGTGTCCCCTGGCTACCCCGCTGAAAATTTTCTTCGCCCCTGTTTACCAGCCAGCACCGGTCATTTGGAAGCACACAGGCGCTGCGCAAGGTAGATAGTTGTCAAATGCGGTTGCGCGCATCATTCGCCCACCGAACAAAGACAGAGTCACCGAAAGCGCTGGTCCTCTCACGCGGAGTTGCCGAGGAGACCATCTCTAGGCGCTGGGCCACTTTCCCCGGGTGTTTTACCTGACTTGGATAGGACTGTTTGTGTCGGGGTCCCAAGATGAACCAAACCGCCACCGTCTCGCATCAGGTGAAATGCCAGTCTACGAAGGCCATCAAGGTAGGCTCCATTTGCCGAGACTGAATGCAAATATGTGACAGCGAATTGATTCAGCGCGCGTGCAGGATATTACTGTATACCAGCAGATACAGCTCAAAACTTCTGTGCGGTGCTGGTGCCCAGCTATGCGCATTGACGCGCAAGACTTTGGATAGGGATTCGGGATAGGTGTGATAGCCTACACGCCGATGTGCTGGTGATAGCCCGATGAAGTTGCATTTTCACAGCATTCATTCAGTCATGGATCATTTTGAGATCATGTTTTTAATGAGAGAGATCCATTGTTGTATTTTGTCCAGACTAAATCTGTTGGATAAAGAGCCAGACGCTGGCGCAGTGGTCAGATTTCATTCACATCACGTCGATTGCAGAGGATATAAGCACTAAAATGATGCCTGTGTGGATTGATAAAAGTATTCAGGCTCTCTGAAAACCAGCGCATTGCATTGACCAGCGTCTGTGCGCCACCCTCCAGGATTATGGCGAAGAAATAGCCAACACTTCCATTTCGATGAAACGTTGTGTCTCGATTGCCTGTCTTTTTTTTTATGGTGGATCAATCGCTTAACTTTGCTGTGGTCATCGGGGAGAGAGAGGGAGTGATCATCCTGTAATTTTCGACCTGTTGTCAGTTTAGTGGAGTGACAAATCAGTGCACATCAAAGTGGCTGCAACAGCGTTTTGTAGGATGCAGACCCCAGGAGATCCATAAAGTAACAGCCGAGTTTTGATAAACGCTGTCAAAATACTGACAGAAGAGGTATTTTCGTTATTATTCCTGATATGCTTGGCTTTAGCAGCTCTCATGCTGTCGATGTGGGTTTCAGTTACGATTGAGAAATGTCTGTGCATGGCAGCATATCCGCATTGTCTGTACATTGTGGTGCGCCTACCCTTAGATGAAGGTGTGAACTGCGTGTTGGTGTGCGTGCGCTTTCTTCTTATGCAGTGTGTGTGTGTGTGTGTGTGTGTGTGTGAATGCGAGTGACTCAACAGCGTTATTGATTTTGCCGCGGGTTCTGCATCACTTTTCAACCTCGAAGTCCCACCAGAGAAATTTAGCTTGGGGCAAATTTATCGATCCTCTTTCCCCACTCTTCGAAATGCACACAATTTTGGACCACAAACCCGAATGTTTGGAATTATTAGAAGTGTAGTTCAACCCAGGATGAAAAATGGAGAAAGATATTAAATTGGTTGCATAGGCATGGTGAAGCTTTTTTTTTTTTTTCCTGGTCTACTCTAGACACTTGGCTTTTTACCATTTTGTGCTGTCACTACCAATGAATCAGTTTAATCATAAGCAGAGCCAATTGCATGGACTGCTCTGTGTGCAAGTTACTCCTTGTGGGTTACCTTTTAGCCCTTTACCTTTAACCCATTGTTGGCACTGATCACCAAAACATCACCAGCGGCGATCACATGTGCAGCCATATCTTCCTACAGAAAATGATCCTGACAGCTTTACGCTAGCACTGTGTGGGCCCGCTTCTCCTGCCTCCATGACCCCTGTGCAGATTCCTCTGGCCTTGTGGTCCTGTGAAGTTCAGTGAGCAGAGCATGGTACAAACTCTGCTGGTGTTAGATAGATATTCACCAAGGCTACCCTTGCTAGTAAAGATACATGCAATCTAAGTACTCGAAGACACATCGAAGACTTTTTTTTGAGTCCACTGGTGTGTGTCCTCCTCTAGGGCTGAACAATAAATTGAAAAGTTATTAAAATCGCTATATGGGCAAGTGCAGAATCCAAATGACCAGGGCTTAAATGTGTGACAAAATATCTTTATATCACATTCTCCCGTAAGAAAGTAAGAAAAAGATGTTTGGTCCAGACCTCAGCAAAAATCACATCATCACTTTGTAATGTTTTTTAGTGAGAATGATGCAAAGATTAGCATTTCCACTAACACTGCAAAACACATTAAAATCACATAACTCTCAAATGAATTACAATGTGATTTTTTTTAGTGTATCTTTCAGCCTTAACTGTAAGCTTTGTTTTTTGTCTGCAGCATATTTTGGGGTGCTCATTTATGTGTTCCAAGCTGAACATGTCTCAGCTTTTGCTGTGCTGTGCGTTATACCCATGTCAGACACATAACAAACAATATAGCAGCATCCGGAGGGAAGTAAAAGCCCCTTACAGTTTCCTGGTGAGTAACATTAATTTCATCCATATCCTGTTTTGAAATGTTTCATTCTCCTCTTCAAGTGCAAGTGGAGCAATCCTGTAGTTTCTTTTTTAACATCACCCCCTTTTCCTCAGGTCAGCTAATGGTAATTTGGGAGTTGCATAGCAACATAAACCACATCATTCCTTTACACCCTTTGAACAGTTACTCTTTCTGGTGCTTGTGATACTCATAACTACACTTAACCATATCTGACCAATAAGGTAATTGCGGAGACTGCATTTTTAGGGTAACATATTTTGTTGGGATTTTTTGTGTTGCTTTTGCTAACAAATATAGTAAATGGACAAAATTCGAAATTTGATAAAAAACAAACAAACAAACAAACAAACAAAAAAGACAGTATGGGATAAAATCGTGAGCAACCCCAGGAGAACACATGGAAATTGGAGAAATTGGTAGTGTTTGCTTTTATGCTCCCAAACCAGACACATAGATATGTTGAAAATGACACATTCTTTTTGAGAGTGAGGAGAGCAGAAAAGGTGAAACCCAAGAGAAAAAGAAGCATTGCACATGTGACTGACCTTCCGTTGGTCTTTGTCATCATTGCAGCCTACTACTTCTGGACTTATTGACAGACGGATTAACAAGGAAAAAAAGGATTCTGCACCTAACTGCAAACATGCTTTGGAAAGCATTTCAAATATGAGAATACTGGACAAATATAAGGGCTGCGGTATTCTTCGGGAACAGACTTGCTGGACCAAATTTGTTTTAGGATCAGCGCTTTGTCTAACAGTGACAATAAACAGAGTTTGAATTACATTCTGGCTCGCGAGAATGCCTCGAGAATATTGAGCCGGAGCAAGATCTCATATTCTCTTGCCTAGAGGCTTGCCATGTGCTGATATGTTTTAAAACAAAGATGCCCTGATGGGTTGCTTGAGTGCCTTCCATCCAAAGACATTTCCCATTTCCTGAATCTGTGTGCATCACTTTCATGGCTAATCTTTATACTTTTAGGGAACATGAAGAGGGCTGGGGATGCTGGCTGCATTCAAACAATACCACAATTTTTTTTATATATATAACACTTTGGAGTGCCTGACAATCTTAAGGCATTTTCTGCAACTCTGTATGTTGCATTTTGCCTTCAGCTCACAAGGAACCTGTCTAAGAAATCGGAGTGGTGAAACAAGTAGGGATTATAGACAGGATTAAGTACTCCAGGGCTCCTCGGTGTTATACAAGAAAGATAATCTCTACATGCCTGACCTCCGTTCAGCGGCGCAGGGATCTTAACCACTCTCTGTTATCCTTTTAAACCCCCTCCCCACCCCTCTCCATCCCGTATCATCCCCGGCTGTGCCCTCACACCATGCGCCAGGATGGGAAATCCAATTAGGACGAGACAGCAGATTTTTCGCGGGCCTTAACTCCTGGGGTCTCTCGGAGTTTAATGAGACTGGTGCGGCCCGCGACACATGTCATCAGCGGGCCCTTGAAAGGGTCGGATCCGTCCACATGCAGATTGCAGCGATGAGCTGGGATCGTCAGTGAAACAAGAAGAAATGCACGTGTTCACTGTGTGGGCATCAGTGATGCAGTGATGAGAGGATAAGAAATACTATATCAAACTGGATTTACACTGAATTCAGTAATCTTAACGTTTGGATTAGAGTGAAAGAAAGTCTGTGAGTTATATCAGAGCATAGGAGTGGACGTTTTCTTTTTTTAGTTGCAAATTTTAGGATTACATTTCATGATGACAATAATGATATAGCACATCTGAGACTGAGTGTGCCCATGCGTCTGACACCCACGGGCGCAAAGCCTTTCACACTGATGTCGCTTTCAAGGTTCTTGAATGACAAAAAAGCCAGGGACTGAAAATTAAATTGACACGGAGTACTTAAGCAGTGGGTACAACACTGTCTTTCATAAAAACAGAAATTCTTCTCTCGAAAGGAAAAAAAAAAGAAAAAAAAGAAACACCCTTGAAAAAAGCTCTTTCCACTCTGGTTCACAGCTTTCTAACACGTTGCTGTTTTCAAAATGGGACATGGAGATTGTTTTAGGTGCCGCAGAGCAACATCGAGAAGTTTTTTGGGATCAACCCCGCTGTCCAAAAACAGGGGTCTCAAACCATGTGCTTTGGGCTGAGAATATGCAAGTTCTCACTCCAACCAAAGCATATAGCGGCTGATTTCACTGATTAGCACATCTTCAAGCAGAGAAGAGGAGCTAATTAGTGGTGTTGCCTTTGGTTGGAACAAAAACCTGTACACTCTTGTCCTGCCATGGCACATGGTTTGAGACTGCTGGTCCAAAATATCAGTCTGGCAAAGTTGGACTGTGCTCCTCTTGGTCCCGCGTAAGAACATGATGAACAACTCCGGTGCTTAGTGGTGTTGGCTGCTCACCACTCCCAAGAACAAATTAAGAGTGAGATAACATTTTGTGAGCTAATTGCATCTTGGCTAACCAATATTTATTGATGGTAAATTGCGTTTACCCAATGGCGAGTCTAATCTCAAAGATCATTAATTAGTAAACGCCCTCATTAAATGATTATAAATGATGGCTGATATTTACTCTCCCGTGGCATGGCAAAGTGGAAGGAGAATTCTCAGTCCTTCATTCCATGAAAACTGACTGTCCTTGAAATGGAGCTTTTGTTGTCACTGTCGAGGTATTAGAGGTCCAAATATGGACTTGCTTTTTATCTTTTTCAGATAAAGTGGTTTGACACAAGTTGAACTGAAAATACAAGCCACTATACTGCTTTAGACTTCACTATACTACTTTGGAATATGAGAAGGACGACTTTTACGGGAGGCAGAGCTGCTATGAAACTTTGCCCCATGTCATAAAAATCAACCGTCAAGGCTACTTTCAAAATTCTAGAGATGCACCAAATAGTGGTGTCCTTATAAATGGCCTAATTTAAAACTTGTCCATCTTATAAAGGACAATGCCAGTCTTTTCTTACATTTGTGCTAATCACTTCGGTATATTGTACACATTAAAACTGATCAGAGGTAATGTAAACTTCTCACAGATGCCGATAATCAGGCTATAACCCGGAATTAGACTGGAATGCTCCTTTAAGTGGATGACTTTGATGTAAATTGACAAACTACAGTGGATATATGTATTCAGCGGTCCTTGTGGTGATGGTTAGATAATTGAGGGTTGTGGAGAAGGGAGGGAGTTGTTAATGAATCTTGTGTGGAAAATGATGGAACTGGAGGAATAGCATGGGACTGAAGGGAAATAAAATGAGGAAAAGCGACAAGGGAGCCGAGGCGGAATCTGAGATAGAATCCGGTGCCTAGGTAAACAAAACGTTTCATTTGCATTTCACGTTGTAGGCATTTACCTGACGCTGTCATCGAGAACATTTTACAATATGCGCAGCTGTTTCTGGCTCAGGCACACTTTTCCAGAGACTTTCCCGTTGCTGACAGGGAGACCAGCATTGTTTGCAGTTTCTCTGCCGGTACACAGCGGCGGCAGCTCTCATCGACGTAACTCAACACCCCGGATCCTCAAGTACACCGCGAGCAGGTTATTGAACCTGTGAGGCGTTCACCCGCTCAGAAGATCTATCACATAAATAGTCTTTAAAAACTGCTCGGGACTGGCTTGCTCAGGGAGTGATAGATTGCTTGAATCAGTCTCATAAGAATGATTGCATTGGCTCTCCAGTCTATGACTCTATAAATTAGAGAGCCATGCCAACTGATCTCAGTATATCCTCCCCTCCGAGTGCATCTCATCTCATTCTCAATCCTCACCAAGGAATATGTGCTAGATGTGTCTCTAATTTGTTTTGTTGTTGATACATATCTGCTGCTCATTTGCATACTCCCAAGAGATGGCTTATTTGTCCCTGGCAAGAACATAATGAAACCTGTCGTTTGCCAAGCTGTGTACATTGCTTGTACTCTTGGGTCTTATGGAGTGTCCTTACTGTTGCTTAATGACTTACACCCCTAAACATCTGAAGAAGTTGTCCACCAGAACATAATAATCAGTGAACTCATCTGCACTGTGGGGGAAAAGCAATTAATTGCTCAATCATTCCATTGAAAAATCGCACACCGATAAAAAAGGAAAATAAACAAAGTCTTCCAAGGGTATAGGTGTCACCAGCTTTGTCTAAAACCTTTTGTCTGTAGTGCAACTTTTCCAAAAGGGAGCTTGAAGTACTTGAAGATAAATGGCTCTTAAAGGAAATTGTTTCTCTTTCTGAAAGATTCACAGCCAGTAAGATTGATGAGTTCATTTGCACTCTGACTTTATCTTTTGTTGTATTCTGCTGTGTAATGATGGAGCCTCAGAGACTAACTATGAACAATAAAACCCGGTAGGAGAATATGCCATTTAGCAAGTAAATCACAAAGAAACATGAAATTATTCATACATGCAAATATCACTTTTTGTTTAGAGTGAAGCCAGTTCTTATTAACCCTTGATCCAGAGATGATACAGTGCTCAAAGTCGAACAGTGTGAAGCCGTGGAGTCTGTGGAAGTTTTGTCAGTGAGATTAGTCAGGGTGGGAAAAGACTTTAGAGCCCACTGTGCAGCGAAATAAATAGGTGTGGATATATCATGAATCACTAGGAGGGGACATTGAAACCTGAGGTGTAGCATGATTAAATTTCCTGTGGATTTTTGGTAATAAAGCGAGTAGCAGTGCCCTGAACGCACTATAAATTTTACAGTCTCTTTTAAATTAGTATGTCACTTTTTTATTTTTTTATTTTTTTTGGTAGAATAAAATCAGTGATTAGTATGAGTTCAGGGAAAATGCAAAAAGAAAACACTGCCAAGAGCCCAAGACAGTATGGACAAAGACCCGCTGTTCATATGGAGTAAAAATCCTGTTTCATCCCTCACAAAATCTCCACGTGGCCGTCCCAGTGCTTTTATGTCACACACTTGCACCGTTCACTTTGTAAATGTCTTTTATGGAATTCTTCAAAGGCTCATATCTTTTGATCCAGCATGGCAACTCGATATTCGCTGTTTTCTTCTTTGATCTGTGCTGCCACACTGCATTTAAAGTAATGGATTCCCATCACAGGAAACCACTTTCAATGTATTTGTTTGGATCTTTAGATATTACATCATCGGCGTGTTTCAACATTGTTTTTTTTTTTATCACAACTTATGGAAGATGAATGTTAAAGTACAGTGGACTGATGACTAATTATGTTCTCAAGGGACAGCCTTAAGGAGAGGAGGTGTTAAAGCCACTGTTCTTTGTCTCAGTGTTTTTATAAAACTTAGTAGTCAAAGAGACAGAATATGAAAACAACCTCTCTACTTGCATTAGTACATTTGCCAAGAATAATTTCTCTCACCATCTACTGTACTCAATGGAATGAGCCTCCTCTGTTGACTGTGAACAGTGGAATATATTTCATCTAATCAGCATCGGCAGTCTAATCACCGAGTACTTTTGTGGTGATTTAAAACTACTTTGACCCCTTTCCATATGAAATGAGGATGCCAAATGTATTAAAATGAAATGCGCTGAAAATCCGCAAGTAGATGCTGAGGTGAAAACAGCATCAAGCAGTCGGTATGAGTTGTTGCTCATTTGAATTTCTGATTAATCAAGGCTATTGTTTTGCCTGGCTAGTAGATGATGCACAAAATGGTAGAGAAGCCAAGCAGCGTTCAAATGGCTCCTGCTATGAATTTTAGACCTATGATATCTCACCTTTTAAAATGTCCCCACATGACCTTTCTTATACCCAGTTTCTGCACACACCAGTACTTAAGTAAGATTTGCAAGATCATGCAGGGAAATAATAATTAGATTTCCATTTACACTTTTCAATTCAGGGCTAGTTGGCCTTCTTAGACCCCAAAATCCAGTTGGCTTTCTAGTGTTAAGAAGCAACACTGTGTGGATACAGTAAGCAAAAGAGCTCCCGACTCACCTTCTCTGTCATAAAGTCATGATAGTAGTTATTGGCATCCGACTTAGAATGACAGCTGGTTATAGACACAAAATAAAGTCCTGATAGAGTTTCAGTATTCTCTTTTTTGATAGGTTGGAACACTTTAAGATTGAGAGACACATCCTCCTTAAGTCATTTAAGGTTTTTATGGCTCTACTCATACACACATTAACATTCCAATGTTATGATCCCGAGGCATTCCACTTGGCTGGCGCATTTAAATGCCATGTCAGATTTACAATAGCTTGGATGAGCTTATATCCTGAAACCTGAATACGATGATACGCCAATATTAACCAGGATACTGAAGCATGTAAACACCCAGTCCCTCCTTCTGTTGTTTTATGCAGCCTGTGCAAGTTCTGTTTCCATGGCAATATAAGTGATACTCTGTGATATTATTTATGAATGCGGCGTATATATAGTTAGGCAAATGCATGAAGATTTATTCTGATAAGGGATAAGTAGGAGTCAGACTTAAATCTGCATTAATCAGCCAGAATAGTGTGTCTAAGAGAAAGGACTCAATGAGAGGAGACAGTAGTGAGTAACACGAAACAGAGAAAAGACCCAGACAACATATTAGCATATGCTGAAGTCTGAATCCATGCTGTCACTGTGGGTGATGTGGCCAGCTGGGGCACCTCAGTTTTCAAATTACTATCTCCTGGCGGTAAAAGGCATTTACTTAAGTTTAATTCTGAATGCTGGTAAAAGCCCTAAAGCGATACCTTGACATTTAGTGGGAGAATTTTTGTCTGATACTATTCTCCACCATGCTTGTGTGGAAAGTGTTTCCAGATCCACTCTTCATTTACCCTTAAATGGCATCTTAGCATTGTTAGCGTCGCGAAACTTCATTTATGCATCATTTATTTGGCGGCGGAGTTGGAAATGTGTTCTACAAAAGGCCAAAAAGCAGGGGAGAGAGACATATTTTTAAAAAAGGAGAAAAATGGGAAGCATATTCATAAGCTAAAATGATTTCAAGATGAATAAGAAACAATACAAAATTACAAAAATGTACATAAAACCAATTTATCCAATCAAGTCTACAAGACCTGTAAGCAATGATTTAACATGGTAATACCAAGACCATTCAAAATTTCAAGACATACTTATACCAGAGCTTTAGCCCTGGACAGACTTTTGTATTACTGATGGCTCCTTTTTTATATTCTTCTTCACTAAATGGGTCTCTATGATGAAAGAACATATTGTATACTTTCACCTTCAGTGCAGCAGCAGCAGCCTCCCAGAAACTGTCTGTTCTTTCTGTGCTATTCTCACAGTGCTGAGTTTGATAATGAAGCAGCGATGCACTATTCATTTGACCGACACAACAGATTTAGCCACATAAAATGTGCAGTAAACCACATCACGGCAGATCGTGAACCACCATCCATAAATATGCCATTTTCATGACATGTACACGATATGGCTTCCTCCACCGTCTTTCCCATGTTTGGAGCAAAAGATACATTGATGGTGACGTACAGCTTCGCCAGCACAGTTTACATTAAATAACGTACACTTCCTTTTTGAGCAAAGTGTTTTAAGGTGAGGCATCTTCAGTTCATTCTCATATCATATCATACAAAGGTTGATGGATGTGAGAGTTTTTTTCCATCTTTTATCCTTTATGCTAATTTTACGTCCAAAGATTTGAGAGGCTCTCATAGATAGAAGTCAGTTGGACTTGTTTCAG
>OMKZ01012472.1:0-12631 GCA_900302535.1 Neoniphon sammara
TAAACTTTTTTGACGCTTTCGTTAAGGTGAAGACGGAAAAGACTTTTTGGACGTACACATAGATACAAGTGCGTGGCTTGGCACATTCTCACACATACACACACACTGACAAACACACCATCTCTTTTCCCAGGAATGTGACTTGTACTATGTGAGTGTTGTAGTAGCGACGGCGGAGATATTTAAACAATCACGTAACCAGTACTTATTGTATACTTACTGTATTTTAAGAGGATAAAAAACAAACAAACGTGGGGCATGTGTAATTAGAAAGTTTTATAATAATAAATGATTGTTTTATAATGTTTATTTTGCAGATTTGAAAAATCCCCTTTGCCAATGTTAGGGGTTTATATCGAATGAGGACTCTTGTTTTTTGTGTATGGAATGTATTAGTGATGAATAATAAAATGTGTTTAATAGTTATGAATGGTTATGTAGAGTAAATGAACCGTGAGTGGGAAGCGTAAAGCAAAGAGGAATGTCTGTTTAGCCTGCTTTGA
Source organism: Neoniphon sammara (assembly GCA_900302535.1). NCBI lineage: Eukaryota > Metazoa > Chordata > Actinopteri > Holocentriformes > Holocentridae > Neoniphon > Neoniphon sammara. Next base: position 504 of record OMKZ01012472.1, read on the forward strand.
AAAACTCCCATAAGGCCAATCATCCCGTCTTTATAACCTGTGACTATATCAATGTATACTCTTAATGCTAGTCTAATGACCACCGATATCCTACCTAGTACAGTACAAACATGACTCTAACAGACTAATCACAGACCATAAGCTAAAAGTAGAGGTGCGTTGTCAACCCTGCATAATTTTGGGGTATTATTTAATTTTTGCACATGCCTCGGCAGTGTTCATACTTGTCTATGGCTTCATCCCTCCCTTTGTCAAAATGTTCTCATGTGACGTGTCGTAAAGCGCCATCACCCCCCATCATAACTCCCACAAGATGAGTCAATTGTCAGATGGGTGGACCATATGGATTTGCGGTACTTTAAAAGCTTTGCGGTGACTGGGATATTTCCTTGACAGACAACAATGGACTGGAAGTCGTCTTCAAAGCTTCATGTGTGACTCGCATGATGCCCCCTTTTCACAGGGAGATGTGAAACTGCTGAAAGTAGGTTTGCCAGCTGCTTGAGAAGCTGAGAAACTTTTAGGTATTTTCCTTTTTTAAGGGTTTATTTTAAGTAGATAATTCCCCTTTTTTGTCCCCTGTGATAATCAGATGGCTCCATTGCCTGAGTGTAAAGTATAGTCCAGGTCAAACTATAATGCATGCTTTGGTTCTGTGATAATTACCAGGCAAACGTGACACTGGGGCAGAGTTCTTGATCAAATTAACATTTTTTTAGCACTTTATTCTCTTCTGAATAGGATAGTTTTACAAAGTTGGGAGCACAGCATGTTGTGGTCACCACTTGCACTTCCATTCTTTAAGCTTTATCAGTGGCAAAACTTTGACTTTGTTTGTGTGGCAGTTACCAGAGAACTAAACCATGCATTCCAGCTTCACCTGCTTTCTTTCCCTGATTCCTCGGGCCAAGGGGCAGTTTTAATAAAACAGGAGATAACAGGAGGCTTCCTTCAAGGCATTTCAGCTAGAAAAGCAGCAACTTTTAGCTGGTCTTTACTTTCAAAACAGCGGTAGGAATATCTAAAACCAACCGTCAGTATGTGACTCTTGTGAAAAGGCATGCCATAGCTGACCACTTGAATATTTAACCTGCACATGTAAGCTGTGCCTGCTTTACAGGTGTGCTATGATCTGCGAAATGTGGCCCTGCTGCACAGCTTCTCCCGTACGTTCACTGTCAAGACCCCACTATGCCAAAAAAAAAAAAGACATTGAAGTTGTGTAAATTGTGTTGTACAGACATTGCTTCTGAATTTATAGTTTCATGGTCAATGATGTGAATAAATGTATTTTTCCAAACCTTGAAGTGGATGTGTTGAGACTGCAGGGGAGAAAGTTTGCATTATTATGTCGCACAAAGACAAAACGGTTCCATTCGGTCATTTATTAATTAGAAACACACAGGAGACAATAAAAGAACTCAAAACACTAGCACTCTTGCATCACTAGGCTGTGAACTTGACCAGCCAATCACAATCTTTTATAGTTCTGAAGACATTCTCTGAAATAAAATGTATGTGATTATCTAAATGTAAACCCATCTTCATGTTATCTATTTCACTAGGTAAACGGGACGTGGGCCATCCAAGCCTGATATGTAATGCTTGTTGTCTCTTTTGAATACTTGGCATGTAAAGTGAGAAAACAGGTCGGTCACCCCCCCCCCTTTAGATGCTGGCAAGCTGCTGCCTGTGTGAGTGAATTTCAACCAAAGGTATGCTGCTGCTGCTGGTTGTCTTTGGGTTTTGACCACAAAAGGGAATTGTGCCTTTTAGAACAGTAGCATCTGATGGAAAAGCAGGCCCCATGTGGGATCACACTGAATTAAAATCCATTACAATGGTTTTGATCTGGTTGTTAGACATAGTAAAATGCTGGAAAACATTGAAGAAGCTTTTGGTACATTAACATAACAGTATTCCTTATTCAAAGAAGACTCAGGTTTAGAACAATTACCTTCCTTCCTTCAAAACTATGCAGCATTAGATGAATGAACAATGAACTAGGCCTGAGAGACAAAGTATGAGGGAGGAGGGGAAAGAAAAAAAAAGTCCACATAACTCTGATTTTGGCTGTTTTGACAGAGTGGTTGGCAGCTCCAGCCAGCAGTGGTTTGACTTGGCAAGGCTGGTTAGCACCTGAGAGAGCAGGCCATGCTGACATGGCACTGACATGACTATCCATGCATCGCCAACCGCTCAGAACGGCACAAACCTCTCCACGGTTTTAGGCTGGAGGGAAGCTGGAGCCTGTGAGCACAGTGTGTGGATACAGCTGCTGTAGCATGCTACTCAACAGTGCAGAGCAACACTTGAATTTGGAGTCACACTGTTCCCAGGTCCGCATCATTAAGTTTATTGCTTAGTTAGAAGAAGTGCATATATTCAGAAAAATCCAGCAAGTCTCAAGCTTTCCTTCAACCCTTTAGGACAACTCGACATGAAATGTAACTTGACTCTCGGAGAGAAAAAGGCGAGCTGCCTTTTAGACATCTATGCTGCTAAGAGCCACATGGATCATTTGATTTTCCAGGGTCCAGCATGTATAGGGGATGAGAGTCACCAGCACTTGGCTGCAGGTCTGACCCAGAGCAGCTCAGCGCAGCCGGCTGCTTGGCAGACTCTTTGGACAGCACAGTCCATCTTGCTGAGAGCTCACTGGCCGGCACTGACAATCTAGACAGCCAGATACAAACCAACTAAAGCTCCCCTAGAAAGGCACAAGCTACATTAAGTCTCAAATGCAGACAGTGAAGGAATGACAGTCTCATAAGAAAGTCTCCTACAAAATGGAAACGAGAGCATGCTATCCACATGATGAGAGAAAAGAACCTATGTAAGGATTATACTGCTCACTTTGTGACTGAACAAAGTATTAATGCAAATGACGCTGGATTAAAAAAAAAAAAATTATTCTTAACCAATTGCTCATATAACCAAAAGTTAAAAAAAGAGAAAAAATGGAGGTACCCCTGAGATGATGTCTGGATAATATATGACTGTAAAATGCACTCGGAAAAATAAAAATAGAACAGTTTTCATGGGCATGGGTTCTTCACCGATTAGCAATTTAAAACAGCTCCTCAAAGGGTCCCAACATTTTACCAGTTTACAAGCAAAAACATTTCAAAACCTGTGAGGATTAAAACGATAATTATAAGGCAGATATTCTTCAGAAGTACACAAATTTGAATAAAATATTCAGTTCGGCTGAGTGTGTCTTTTGTGATAACGCTTTTTTTTCGGAAGTGCCACGGTGCCTTGAAGAAGAAGAGTTACATGGTAAAGATCAATCGGTCCAGCATGTGTCAAAATAAAAAGAGAAGACCTTCATGGAGCTACTGTCCTTTAAAACTCTACAACCTCCAGTTCACCATGAAAAACTGACATTTCATTCTCAAAGCAGCATGTCTGCATAATTCAAATAAAAACACTTCTATTGTGAAGCATCTGAAGTATACTTGCACTGGTTTACAGGGACCTGGCCCTTTGTTTTTTTGTTTTCTTTTTTTAGGACTTTAAAGTCATTACTATTTCCTCTAAAACAGCTTACACAGTATTGTGAATGCGTGTGTGTTGCATCTCCTTTGAGAGGCTTATACATGAGGTGAGTCTGGTGTGACCTCTATCGTTATCACGGCTATGTCGACAACCACGGCTAAGTTGGTGATTCAAACACACGCATTTTGTTTCCAAGCATCTCCTCTAGTGGCTCCAGCCTGCCACTCGCACACACACTTACACACTAACAAGCACGCACGCAAAACAAACACACACACACGCTTATGCAGGCTCAGTCAGATGAGTGTGTTCCTGACGGGAGGGGGGTGGGTTAGATTAGGGGGGCCGAGCGGGGTCCCGGCTGCCCTCCCCAGCACTCCCATGCTGCTCTGGGTCGTCCTGCCAGCCTCGCTCACAGTTTGGCAGCCATGAAGTTGATGTGAGGCTTGGCCAGGGGGAAGAGAGGCAGGCTCCTCTTGAACTCTGTCATGTCCTGCACCAACGTGGGCTGAGGAGAGAGAACACAAGAGAGTCAGACTGCGGCAGGGCCACCTAAGGGCGTCTTCACATTATTCTGTCCTTTCGCCCCACTGGCAGGCAGGGCCTAAGAATAAATTTGGTGAGCATACTCATGCTCCCTAGAGGGTGAACCATGCCAATTTTAGTGACCTCACGACCTTTCCTCTGGCACCACTATCAGTCCAAAATATCAACCTTGCACACAAGATTTCACAAAATGTAATTAAGTGGACTATCATGATATTTGCTTCATCCATACTCCCAAAAGGAAGATCCCTCTTGATTGCTGCAACCCTATGACCTTTCCCCAGGCCAAACATTTGTCTTGTACACAACATACCTCCAAATGGATGGACTGCCAAGTAATTTGCTGAACGTACTCATGCAATTTTGATGACCTCATGACCTTTCCTGTAGCACCACTCTCAGGCCAAAATGTCAAATTTGCAAAAGATATCACTAAACCTAATCAGTGGTTTGCCGTGATATTAAGTGAATGCATTCATACTCCCAAAGGAAGATTCCTCTTGATTTTGATGACCCTGTGACCTTTTGTCCACCCTTTGGCCAAAATGTCTAATTTAATATCTCAAATTATATTGACCATATCGTCGTGGAATTTGGAAAGCACATTCACCCTACTCAGAGGATGAACCCTGTCAACTTTGGTGACCTCATGACCTTCCCTCTAGCACCACTCTCAGGCCAAAATGCACAAACCCCATTCTCCCCTCGATATCGACCAAGCAGGCGGGGCACCAGTGGCAGAGGGCCTGTGCTAGTTTTATGGAAGAAAAGGCAGGTGGCACTGATTTTAAAAAAAAATTAAAATTAAAAATTAAAAAAGGTCACATAGCATGCACTTTGTTTCCATAGCAACACTAGCTGCACTATCTGGCACTACTACTGCTTATGTCTCAGCACTCAAACACTTATCAGGAACTCGTGTGACACAGCTGACATGCTCATATCAGAACAACAACTCCTGCTAAATTTTCTCCTGCCGCCTTCTCCAGTTTCACTCTGGCTGTTTGTTGTTGAAGTAAACTGTCAGCATGAAATCCTGCCTCTTCTAAAAAGTTGATTTTTTTTTCTCAACTCAGATAGCAGTCTGCTTTGCCTTAAGGCAGGCTCAGCGCTTTTTCAAAAGTGGATGTTTTCCGTCTTGCGGCTGTTAGACTTTAAAGCTTCACTAGCCATTTTTTTGGGTGAAAATGCACCCGTCTTCCCACTCTAAATCACACACACAGTGGGGCTGCAACAGAGAGGAGCATCTCATTCCCCCTAAATGAGACCTGACAAATTCACCATTTGGCCCAATTAAATTCTGGTGTTGGGGGAAGTGATGAATTGAAATACAAATTGTCTCCTATACAGCAGTGAGCGAGCACTCTGGCCAGAGAAAGCTGGACTCACTAACTTTACATCTTTTATCTCTCATCTCTTGGGCATCATTTTGTATGAAGCATCACAAAGAAATCAGGTAAATATACTGACAGGCCTATATAAAGATCATCATAATTACCTGTGGCAGGGATGGGGCTGGGGCCAAGTTGACATCATTCTGAGCAGGGAACTCTCCCACAATGGGACCTGGTAGAGGGAATGGAGACTTAGTGGTTAACATGACACAGAATGAACCCAGTCATCCTGTGAGCCTCTTATGAATCTCTACAATTTATATCTGCAGATACTCACAAGAATCCATTTCCCGGGACAGGACGTGCACAGACACCTTGTGTCTCCTAGGAGCGTCGATAGCCAGAAGTTCCTGCAGGGACAAAGACAAACAGTTGGGATTACACACAGGAAGAGGCAGGGATCCAAGACACTGCAGCTAATGATTTTCTTTTCCATGACCAATATTTATCAAAAGTTTGCTACAGCCACAACACAAAATGCTGTGATGCTGCCTTGGCTGGCTAAATCTAATCCTTGTATGAGTTACACAAGTACATGTGCGATTTGGACTATTATTCTTTAAAAGACAACTCAATTTACCAAAAACCACCTGTGTCAGGATTTTCTTGTTAAATAAGTAGATAGAAAATAACACAAAAGCATTATGATCACATTTGCAAAACGTTCTAGAAATGTGTGTTTCTCCCTTTGTCTTAACTTTAAGGTGTGAAGAAAAAAGTTTTCAAATTCCACAACTCTTCCAGGTTTTCCATCTCAGTAGAAACCCTACAGAGGTCATTTCATCACAGTCACAGTCTCTGGAAAGAGGATTATATTATACTGAAGATTTTTCTCATCTGCATTCAGAGTGAATTGTGGGCACCAGAAAAAAAAGAGAGAAAGGCTTCTTCTGCGATTGCTGCAGATATGACATTAGAAATGCATTAGGCTTATTCTGCATGGGGCCTGTAATGGTTTCTGGTGGGCTGAGATAATGCCAATTCTTTCACTCGCTCTGTCTCCTTGGCCATTTATCCCCCCTTGAAACAGTTAGGCTGGCTGTGATGCAACCTGTCATTATGGCGGTTGATATGCTGTGAGCGTCCTGTGTCAGTGTCACCTCCACGGCTATGAATAGCAGCAGGAGGAGATGGAAACTAGGGAAGGCAAACTGAACGCAGACATATTACGTACACAAGACCATGTGTGCCTAGACACACGTGTATACACACACATTCACATTAAAGTAAAGTTAAACCGGTCTTTGTTTGGTGATATATTAAGCTGATATTGGTGTTTCATTTAAATCAATACTACACTAGTTGTGTTTAGGAAGTCCTTAAACTGAACTAATTTTAAAACAACCATGTTGTCATGTTGTCATAATCACCACCATCACTATCAAAACCATCATCCTGTGTTTCAATGAGTTTGCTTCCCATGGTCTAATTTCTGTTCCAGACGTTTTTCCACCTTGACGAGATTAAAAATTCAAAGATATGCTGATATTTCAAGATACTGAATATAAGCCCAAAGAATCAGCTATCGGTAGTTTCGACCCAAAACTCTGAGTCAAGGTGCTGAAAAAGCCCTAAACAGATCACGGCTTGAGTTAAGACCTGGGACTGAGTCAGGGGAGCGGTAAAGGTCAGAGTCGTGTCTCCGTGCTGACTGTTTCGTGTGCTCAAGCGAAGAGGCATTGTGTAACACCAAGGAGTTGTGCTACTCACTCTGTAGAACTGCATGATGTTTTCTTTTGTCAGAGTCTTCAGATAGGCCACCTCAATGTTATCTGCAAAACAACGAGAAGCACTTAAGGAAATGACATTATCATCATCATTACTGTTCTGCTCAAAACTCAAAGAGAGGAGGACTTGAAAGAGAAGCTAAAAAGAAGAAGGCACAAAGCCATGAACAGTTTATTTCATGTTTGGTCATTGCAATAAAGGCTTTTTTTGTCTTTTAAAAACAGAATTCAGCCTCGACTCCAACAAGTACTTTAATCGGACACAATTTTAAACATGATAACTGAAGCATTAAACAAGGACACGCTTCATTCTCCTCTCCCAGCTTGCTGCACTGACAGTATCTTCTACCTAAGGGCTGCTCTCTCCTGCAGACAACCCATGGAGCAAGCTGTGTGTGAGGCTTGACTAATGACTTGTGCTACACTTGTTTTCTGTGCCCTTGGTGTTGAGTGTGCTCGCTGCCCCCCCGGTCTCCTGCGTCTCCTCCACTAACAATGCTACTATCAGTAATCATTCCCTCTCCCTTGGCAGCCTTTCACTGTGCCATCGCTCAGGGCTTTAGGCAGATTACCAGTGAATCAGGCCCATTACAATCCATAATGGCACTCAGGAGAGAGCCGGGAAGAGAGAGGTGTGCTATGCTTGAAGATTATTCCAGGCTTTAATCGATGCTAATTTGTGCGGCTCGGAGCAACCACCTGCTCTCTTTTAGTGTTGCTCAAAATATCGATAACTCTCAAGGATTTATGGCTGACGCACTGTGTAACACAAGCTCTTCATAATACGAGATCCATTAGAGAGCATTTCTAAATATTTTCAAGAAACATTACCTGGACTAAAACCTAAGGGATTCAGAGTTACCAGTAAGGTGAAGTGAGCAGTTGGGAGACCTCACCTCTGTCGAAATTATACTGCTGGGATATGATCTCCCCCCAGTACTTGGCACACTCGGCTGCCAGTTTCTTGGGCTTGTCCAGGCGGCGGATGGCCAGAGCCTGGATGTGTTTCTGGAAGGCCTCCTCGTTCATCTCCTCCACAGACTTCTCCATGGTGCGGAGGAAAGCCTCCACACGGCTCTCCAGGTAGTGGGGGGCCTTTTCCGACTGGATGATGAAGCGCAGGCCCTGGACTCCGTTGGCCCGCCGGGGCCCACTGAACACGATGTAGCCTGGAAAGGAGGGATGGAGTGTTTAACAGCAGTAGTTACTGTATTCTTTTACAGCACAAAACTGCAAGAAACTGGTTAATTCTCAAATATTAACTCCACTATCACTACATAAACATGTCGTCCTCTTAACTCATTTCTAAAACACATTTTTCACCTGTTTTTGCCCAATTTATTATCATTGCCCATTTTATTCTTTTGTAACCATCATATTAATTTACATTTGGCATTTTAAACACAGATGCCATGGTGATGCAGCCATCAAGAGGCAAAGAGCTTAGTCAGACAGGGTGAGACTCTTTACCGCTTTATGGATGGAAGCTATTAAACTTCATCACAGCTTGCAACACTTCTGAAAATCATTTTTAACACATCTCTTCTTTACTGAAAACTGTCTAATTAAAAAAGGAAAAGTTCTGCAATTGTGAAAATCAAATTCTTTATACCTTAGCCGCAAATTTCCACACAACTCCCACAATCCTTCTCCCATATTTGCAAAGTAGTGCAAGTCAGCACCACAAATCCAAAATGGGAGCGTACACCATCTCTGACATTATTTTTAGTTGTTACTGGCTTTCATCTACTTTTATTTCATTATCTCTAAAGCACTTTGTAACAAAGTGCTGCCCAAATTGAATTTGCCATTATTGCCCCTGCTTGTGAGCTCACCCAGCTGTTCTTTGGTACGCAGCGTGTTGAAGCAGGGCTCGGAGATGATCTGACAGAACAGCTCCAGCAGCATGTTGTCGTGGGTGGTCTGCATGTCTGTCTGGTAGTAGATCTCAATGCCACAGTTGTTGTGCACCTCGTTCCTCTGCTGGTAAACATACCACCCACCTGAGAGGTAAAAACACACGTCACAGTTTATTTTCCTGTATTTAAATCATTAAAAATATATGCATTCACTTCTCAGTACACAACTGGCGAGACTCAACTTGCAAATTTACATCTATTCCATCAGCTGATAAGGACGGTGCAGAAAAATAAAATGTTTGTCTGACATAAAACTGCACTTGCATGTCAACAAGACTAAAGGCAGTGACGCACTGGAGGCATCAGATGCAGACTTTTACAAATATTCAAACTTCTTTTCATTGGCCTGATGCTCGCTTAAAATGTTTAGAGGTGCACCAGAACATCTTGTACCTGCTTGAAATTTTGGGTTCATTTTGGAGCATCAAGAGAGGATTTTGCAGAGGATTTTGGAAGTGCAGTAACTGCTGACCTATTTAGAGACAAAATGACTTCTAAAGGCGATGCAATGACAGCAAACTAAGCAGGTACTTCAGCTTGTAGCACACAGACATTCATGTTTACTGACAAAATAAACACTATATGGTCTTATTGGTCTTGCTAGTCTGCAAATATAAGAGGTAGATTGTTGAAAAGGTCATGGAACAGCAAATATGATATGGTAATCTGAACATTGCCATTCCTTCCTGGCATGTTTGTGCAGCTTTTTAGTTCATATCATAAAGCTTACAATTACTTGAGGTACATAATTTCTTAAGAAACAAAACCGTTCTGTCAGCACACACTTCTCTTTCCACGTTGTTACCTGCAGAGATGATGCATTAAGCAGGGCCTTGGTTTCAAATAATCTAATCAGGTTGTTGGTTCTGGCAAACCTGTCTTGGGTTTGCTGACTAAATGCAGCCACTGAATCTCAACAAGAACTGATAGCCAACATCTAATGTAATCATTGTGTGAAAAAAGGCTAAGAATAGTTTCAGACTGATTCCTCTTAAGTGACCCATTTGTAAAATTCCCCAATGATCCATTAATTCAGAGAAGCTATAAAACAATTTTCACCATCTGGAAAAGACATAAACCATTCTACAGGAGGAGCTTTCTATGCATAATAAATTCTTTCAACAAAACACTCCCTGAATAATCAATGCCCTGTAAAGTAACCTGCAGAGGTGATGCCTGCAAAACTGATGAGGTGGTTCAAGTGTAAATATGAAATTATGCATGTGCACTTTGCTTAAGGCGTATATGACTGTTAATATAGCACAGGGGGGAAGTTCAGTCAGAGGACAGGTGGTGACACTCTCCAGAAAGGCAGAGAGGCAGCCTACTTAATGCCAGAATCGCCCCCTTTTTTTTTTTTTTGCTGACTGGGCCCAAATTGGACTACTGAGGCTTTTCATCTGCACTTTCATTTCTCTTTTGAGCAGGATATGGAGAAGGACGCCAGCATGGTGAAGGCTGGTTCCTTTTGGACTCTCAGCTCCAGTTTGTTTGAGCCTATTGTGATCAAGCAGGCTTTGAATAGGGGAAGCAGCGGTTGAGGCTGGGTAATGCGGATACCTTTATGCACATGCTGACTGAGCGCTCTGGCTCGGCGCTGAGGGACTGTCATGTCAACAGTCCTCAACATCTCCGCTTGCATTCTCCTCAATATGTCAAAAGTTCTTTTCAGAGACATGAGAAAGGAATACAAAAACTTTTAAGGCAGATAAGCACTTTGATTACCTCGTGCTGTGAGCACATGGATGGCAATTTCAACTTTGTGTGTCCGATATATATTTTAGTTCACAACAGCACACATTAATGCTTTAGCACTTACCGAGGCTTAATGCTGATTCTTGTGCTGTTATTTTAATGAATATGTGTTGAATTATTTGACGATTCAGTGACAATGATTTCAGCCACTAGGCGGGGGTCTTGCACTATTTGCAAATCGTCTCCTGTCACGCCTCACGGACCATTCGAATTTCGCAGGTGTTCACATTGCGAGATCTCACAACGTGAAAACCTGCAAGATTCAGCTGACTCACAAAGCTATCTCCTCTCTACTCTTTGTTATCAGTTGTTAATTAACTGGATATGCCGCTCTGAGAGACTCTCTCAAAGGTTTTTATTTAAGTAGCATTGTTTTTATTATAGCCTGAAGGCAGTGTGAAAGGGACTTAATTGGCACCTTAGCGCTAATTAAGCCAATTAGTGCAGTTTTTGTTCTTGGCCTGTTGCCTGTTTTTTTTTTCTTAAATGTGTCTGTAACAATAAATATCATTCCATTAATGTTTTTACCTTGTTAAATCTAATTTGAGTTATATTTGTTAAGATTGCAAGTGATTTTTTTCACCCATAACGCATTTTCATCCTTGTCAATGTTGGCACACAGTCTTATTCAATCTGAAAACCCAACAGTTGACTGACTATTAGAGGCATCATGAGCACATCCCTATGAAAAGTCTTTGCACACTTTCTGTGAGGCACAAACCAGATTTGAATCACCACTAAACACTGAACACACAGGTGCAACAGCTACAGACTTGACTGCAAAACATGTTTCTTGAAAAGGGGAGGAAAAAAAGGGATAAAAGTGTGAATGTTCACCGATTTATGTGAACCTTCAGCCCTAAAACTTTAAGCTGGGGGAGTTATGATGTGTTCCTTGGCTAGTCAGTCAGCCAGCAAGCCAGTCAGTCAGTCATTCAGTAAGCCAATATCGTGTTTACATCCTTTAAGTCCTCCTCCTGTACTCCTGCTCTGCGTCTGACTGGCGGGCTGGAACCAGGCCCGGAAAATCCCTCAGTGAGACACAGGATGTCTCCAGGTGGCCCCAGACAGCTCTGGTTTTCCTCTCCACATCGCTCGAGTTTCCTAATGTAATCAGGAGGGCAGTGCAGGTGCTTTGCTCTGTGGGTGTGTGTGTGGGTGTGTGTGTGTGTGTGTGTGTGTGTGTGTGTGTGGTTTTGGAGGGAGGGTGCCTGTTAAGCGTAACATCAAAAGTTGCATTGACACACTGACATGCATAAAGGTGAAGCTGAGGTTGTTTGGAGGGC
>OMKZ01012485.1:0-30222 GCA_900302535.1 Neoniphon sammara
TATACATATAATGGGTGTCGGTGTCATTGTCATTTTTGTTTTCCATAAACAGTAGGTCTGTAAATCTCTCTGATACAGTCATTAGATGCTCTAAATAAAGCCCGGGACAAGGTGACAGATGCCTAAATCAACGTAACTGAATGAATATGGCTTATCTTAACGTCCTTTAAAATTTATAATTAAGCATTTCCCTTAGATGTAACGATGATAACGATGAACGCAGTTTAATTTTCTAGACTATTATAAAATCTTTAAGGATGATGGCTTACGATTTTCACAAAGTGGAGGCCATAATTTAACTTTTTTCCACCACTGCGTCACTGTCTGGACGCCTGTGAAACCTGAGCAGGCCTGTACATGTTTTAGACGGTGATAAGAAAGAGGCGAATAAAGCACCAGTAGTAACGAATAAAAGAAACATCGATGTTTCTTTTATTAGGCAGATAAAAAAAGAAGTTTCTTGTTTATGATAGGCCTTGCTCCTTACCTGCACTCGGACTTCCGGCAAGTTGACCTTCAGAGCCAGCTCCTCTCTGCTGTACACATCTGGGTAATGAGACTTTTCAAAAGCTCTCTCTAGCTCGTGGAGCTGGAAGGTGGTGAATGTAGTCCGGTTCCGGCGGTGCTTCTTCTTTGGGTTTTCATCATCAGACAGTTTCCCGTCTCCGTCAGGTGAGTCGGGACAGACGGGACCTTCGGAAGCGCCGGTACAGCACAAACCTGAGGATCACCGAGGGGGGGAAAGGTTTGAAAAGTTGTTGAGATTTCAAACTGCAATTTGGACTCTGTGCGCGAAATGTGCATGCTTAATTTGAACCTGTACTTCACAAATGACCATGTAAATTCATAAATCATGTGGCTCCAAATAGCTTATTCAATCGCTATTTTTCTTAAAACAAGTACAAGAAAGGTAAAATAATTCCACGTGAGTCCAATCAGTGTTATAAGTTAATTTTGAAACATGGCAGATTAAGATCACTCACTTTTAAGAAAAGGGCATCTGACTCAAGAAAATTCTCATTACTAGATGATTTTCACTGGAATAAAATTAAATTATCTCACCCACCAGCAGATTTTTTTTTTACACTTATTTAAAGAAAATACTAGCTATACTTTATGCTATATATTTTGCACCGTGGCCATAAAGCAGTTTAATTGCATGAATTGAAATCAAAGTAATTTCAAATAAAATGGCAATGAGGATGCCTCTTAAAAAGGCTATTTATAATGGGATTCAGAAAATAAAATAAAAAATTTTTACTTACTGTCAAAACTTTCTGAGTGATGGCCTTTCTTCATTGGGGTTACAATTACATTCCCGTTACGCTCAGTATCTTTCACCAGCGCTTTCTCTGCCATACTGTAGGAGGCTGATCTGTGAAATATGTTGTCATCTTTAAATCCCAGTATTGCCTCTATGCTGTGGACTCTGGACTGATTCCCCGGGCTCTGGACGAAACGCGCGGAGGGTGACAGGCGCTCATCCATTATAACTTGGGAAGATGATCCAAGAAGCCACATTGATTGGTGAAGTGAAATGACTGCCGAAATTACACAGTGCACTTCCTTTTCAGTTAGTTTTCTTGCCGCTGATCTCAATCCTCACGTTAATTGAAGTTGCAAAGTTGAGCAAGAAAAGTCTTGGAAATTCCAAATCACGCGCGCTGTTGTTTGTTGAGAAAACTTGCGCTAAACTACAGCTGCGAAAGAAAAAAGACCGGTGTCAGCCTCCCAGACCTTCCTCCTCAGTGAGTATGTCGCATCTTCAGAGGGGGCTTTTAAAGTAGACCCCAGTGTAAGACCCAATACTCATGTGGCACCCCCACCGCACGTCAGAGAGGGGACGTCCTGGGATTTGCCCTGCGGATTTAGGGGTAACTGCACTACTTTGTATAACTGTGCGCTGAGGCACCGGTGCTGACCCTCCCTAACTCTTCCCCATCTCAAGTGCACCGCCGAACAACAGTCAGTGCTGGCTCTAAACCTACTTACATAAATCTTAAAACCATCTTTCCCCTCCTCCAGATGTCATGTTCGTGTCAGCCATGTGAAAAAAAAGAGGAGCGGGTTGAAGATTAGGCCTACAGATTAAGGTAGAACAAAATCATAATTACAAGATTGCTTGTCAGGACAGGGATTGCAAGATGACAGCTTAATATTTAATCAAAACGTCCAGACATTATAGCCAAAAATGAGGAGAAATTGCATTTATTTGAATATTGTTATTATTTGTCTTTCTGACAGAGATCATACTGTGAATGTAGTAGGCCTACTGGCGCACTGACTCACAAAGTTCAGTCACTGAACTGATTGATTCTTAAACGGCCCATTCGTTTGTCAGTACTTCGGGCAGAAAACATAAAATAAACACAAATAATTCTCAAAGATTTTAAGTTCATATAAGTATTGAAACAGTACATAAATACACACGTTTTCATGTATCTGATAAAGGACACCGATATAAAATATACCCATCATCATTGTCCAGTTAAATAATCCATTTTAAATCAATTTTGAGGACATCATTTCTTTTACTGCTAATTAGTTGACTTAGTAACTGTAAAGGGGCTTGAAGAACAGATTAATACAGGTGTGATTTCTTCTGCAAATTAGTCTCAAATAATTTGAAACAAACTAACAAACAAAAAAAACAGTACCAATAATATTAAATAAACACATGTATCTAACACCAAACAAAGATTGGCAGCAGTTTGCTAATCCTTAGCCCACATACTGCTTAAGGGGATTACATTATTTTACTCAAAAGAGTTAAAACCCCTAAAACTATTTAGCTTTTCCTAATTACAGGAGGTGACATTATCCTTTGTTTGCCTAAGACACACACACACACACACACACACACACACACACACACACACACACACACACACACACACACACAGAGAGAGAGAGAGAGAGAGAGAGAGAGAGAGAGAGAGAGAGAGAGAAGAGAAGGAGAGATGCTAACTTCTCTGTTTTAACACTGAATGTTTTAGCATGTGGAACGCACTTGGTCTTTTAAGAACAAATTAAAGATTTATTTTATTTTAAAAAAAAAGTTTATTTGTTTGTCATTTGTTTGCAACTATTTTTTTCAGGTCCACAGCTCTGTATGGGTGAACAGAGTAGGACCACTAGATCCTGCTTTATTCATTTCCAAGAATTGTATTGTTGTAGTGATTGCTCAAGCACTTATAATAAAACTCTGCTTTGCTATTCTACTGCGTCTGTATTTGTTTAATTATTTTTAAGAAAGACCACTCAGTGCTAGCCAATGTGTGATAGATAAATGAACAGGTAATGCTTGAGACCCTATGGTTCTGTAATTCACACATGAAATTATCACAAGACTTGAGTATTGGGTGAATTTGCTCTTATGTGCCTATCTTATTGATAAGGGGCTTTGCCTATATATAGCAGAATTCAAATTGATTTTATTTTATTGTTAAAATGTCAATTATGTTTTGACTGAATACAAAGTCCTGTGGAAATAGCTGAGCATTCAGTTTCTTTCTCATTAGCCCAATGCTCAGCTGCTGCTTGGCCTTGAAAGTTGCCTTTTAGTGGAGAGAGTGTTGTGCCTTTGAAATTTAAATAAAATAATTTAAAACCAATTTTGCCCTCATGCCTAACTTTTCAAAATCAGAGTCCTCTAAGGATGTGGGAACATCTGTGAGAATAACTAAAGATTTCACCTGACTCTTGTAAATGTTTATGGGACAGCTCAGTCACTGATCTTGAGAGTGAAAAGTGTCTTCCATCCACTTAATTTGAATAAAAACCTAATTATTATTTTCACAGAGGGTGTCATGTTGAAATTACAGATTGGTGCTTTAATGTATCATTTTTCATGTTTTTGCTCATTAACATGCCATTTCTTGTATACTTTACCTTATACTGACCATTTCCAAATTTACTGAACACCATACTCTTTTAGATATTTGAATTAATTTTTATACCTTCCGGGCAGCCAATAGTTTCTATTAATTCTAATGTGCAGAGACTTCAAACTTGGTTAAGATAGGTAATTCATCAGAATGCATGGGTTTATTTTTATCACTGCATGGTAATGTAGTCTAATGGCCACAATGATTTAAAAAGTCTGCACTTCTACTGGTGTATTCACATGCTGTTGTGAAGCCCCAACATTTATTACTTCAAAGTCTACAGCCAAAACAGACTGCACTCATATGGTATTTGGTTGGAAAATCAAACCTGCTTTGGTTGCTTCTTACTTTTTATTTATTTTTTTTTAATTATGGTATTTAGTCATGCTAGCTACCCAGTAGAGCTTTCATATTTCATGTGCATGTGAATGGACCATAACAGAATGTATGTCTCTGCCAGAAAGTAGTTCCCAAAGAAAAAATGGTTTCATTAGATTCAAGATTCTAACACAGCAGAAAATGTTAAGGTAGGTTTCTCACCTGTAATGTAAGACATACATGCAATGTAGAAAATGGAATAAAACATGCAAAAACACTTCTAAGGTCCTTTAAAGGGGCTTTAAGTAATCTAGGACTTCTATGGTTGTCACCCTCTATTGGTGACCTGTAGGAACTGCAACAATATTGAGCAAACTCACCTGTTTGTGTCAGTAGTCTAAGTACTGGGCACTGGCAAAGTAGTAATGACATGGTATGGTATATGATAATGATGTAGCACTATAACCCCACAGATTGTGTGCTATGGGAAAATGAAAATCTTATTTATTGACCCCTTAATTCCGAGTTAAGCTGTCCCACATTCTTTGACAATCAAAAAATAAATACTGAAGTGTTTTTTTTTTTTTTTCTCAGAGACGTTTCATAACCAAATATGCCTTGTGTGGTGACTTTTTGTGTCTTTTGTTCCTGAATTGAAGAGGAATAATCAAGGCTGCGGCAGTAACCTTGCCTGCTGTGAGCTGTGCTACAGTTTCTGTAGAACATTCAATTAATTGCTGCGCTCCGGCCTTACAGTGAAAGCTGGTTGGTGGAGTCTGTGAATGAAAACAATATAGAAGGAAAATAAAAAAAATGTGGAAGAGCAGTATAAATGTGCTGCTCTATGAGATTTCAATTAATGAGTTAGATTTAAATTCGCGCTGTGATATCTTCTTCAGCAGCGACACCCGCAAGGGGGAGGGGGATGGGAGAGAGAAGGGCATGGGTGACAACCTTGGCTATGCTGATCCTATTAGCCGGTAATCTCCAGATCTTACAAATCCACAGCCTTTTAAACTTGGGTTCACATGAAACTCTAAACATTGAAGCTCCTTCCTCGCCCCCCTTCTGCTTAATCATCTCTAACATGTTTTTGAATAATGCCCAATTAAATTAAGACCCATTTCTTTGTTCACTTTATCAGGCCTTTTTCTGGGATTTGGAATTTAATCTTAATTGCTTCTATCTTAATGTGTGATGGCTGTCCAACACAGTTTTCTCTGAATTTTCAGTTTAGGTGGAGTGACGGTATATGATGGCATCCAAACATACTCCCAAAGTCCCACAGCATGACATTATGGTTAATAAGGATAACAAAGTCTCCATGGGTCTTTTGCTAATCCATAAATTACCCATATTGTTCTAATTAATGATAATGGGCTCACAGCTTACTAAAAACAACAACAAAAAAGTTTGAAGTAACATATTTGTGTTTTTGGAAAAGCCACATAAGATTAATATCATTAACAACTTCTACACATAGAGAGCAGTTTTATAGCTTAAAATCTTTTATGTATATCTTCAATTTAATAACTTAAAATCTAAAATTGTATAGCTTAATATTTTCAAGTTTCTGTGGCTTGTAATGCATTTCCAACTTCACAACACAAACTGACAAATTTTATGTATTCAGTAGACAACTTTATTTTAACAATCCATTTATATTCTCAGTTTGAAGTACGTCTATATATTTTCTCAGTGTTTATGTAGTGTTTTTATTTATGGAATAAAATTGTACAGTATATCCAAATTCTGATTTGTGCAAATCTGCAAATATGTTTAATCTCTGCCAGTGTCAACTGTTTTCATTGAGTATTAGGATATAAATAGTCAAAGCTTAGGAGAGCATGTGGAGTAGTCTGCAAAACATGTACACATTTTATTGACAATTACTGGCAGACTTGTCAGGATTGTCAGTTTTGTAATAACAGAAAGAAAAAAAAACATCTAAATATCATCATTTATTCAGACACCACATACAAAAACTCTAGAATAACATCAACAAATCAAAAGGAGAGGGATAAGGGCCATTGAATCAAATAACTTAGACAGCATCATGTGGGTTTTTAACAGGGCTTACTTTCAAAAACCTTGCTTAAGTAATTTATCATTTTTGACTGAGCGGCACGCTTTTAGACGACTGAACTGTCTCATTTTACAACAAAAAACAAACAAAAAAAGAAAAATATATTATGAATTTTGAACATTTTGTGTATTGTGTCCTTATGAGAGAGCTGTGGTGGGGTGAAATAAACAATGTACCTCGGCTAGGAATGTCCCAGGAAAATCGGGCCTGGCATTCTGTGGTCAGGATCACTTCTCTAACAAAAACGGCCAAGAGGGAGTGACGGGGCTTCCAGGATGTGATTCAGTCAAGAAATAGTTAGTTGGTTGCAATGATAAGTTGTAAATTACTTCCCGTATACAGTAACAGGGAAGCATTTATACCCTCTGTGGTAGTAGTTGCGATGTGGTAGCAGTAATAATATAATGCTTTGGTATGGACGTGCTAAAGGAAGATTATTTGCCTTTTTAGTGTTTAAAATAAAAGTGAATTCATTGTAGGCATACTAACTGAATCCCAGCCTTTTTTTTTTTTTACACAACATGGCCTGTACATTCCCAGAAGGGGTTGAAATTGTGTATTTTCTCATGTTATCCCCTTTCCTTGCTTTTCCTTTATTTTCTTCTGCATAAGTTAAAAAATGGACACCGTTTCTGCCCGTTCACATGACGGTGCATTTCTCCTCTGCCTTGTTCTTCAGCTCAGTGACAGTAGCCGAGGCCTTCTCCTTGAGCTGGTCCATGTCCATGTTCTGCAAGTTTTGCATCTGGCCCAGGATGGAGTCCTTGCCCTCCTCCTCTGTGGCGTCTTCATCCACCATCTTGAGGAGCTCCTCTGGCACATCCACATCATCCCCAGCCATCTCAATCATGTTCTCATCCTGTTCGCTCTGTGGATGACAAGATCGAAGAGAACTTGGTCAGAAACCAGCTGGGCATTCATGTAGCAAGAAAGATAGAAAAATATATTATGGACACTTATAACAGTATAGATTATGTTTAACCTGATTATTACATTTTAAGTCTGGCCTCAAAGTGTAATGTTGTTGCTTTGATTGATAGATTATAATGTTACTTGTTACTATAATGTTATTATAATGGCATATACTTGAGTCTATGTTATTACTATAATGCTTTATTGGCATGTAATACTGTAGCAACAAGACCAAACAATCACTTCTAATGGATGTCTAGAAAAGAGATCCAATACATTTTGTTTACCCAACGACAGGAATATATTGCAATTTCTAATGATTCCTTTTCTACATTATCTACATTTATATGGTCATACATTAATGTGAAATTGTATAAAAAAAGTGCAAATACATGTAGAATATGGAACAATTTTAATGAGTCTTACAGTCAAATTATTGTACAAAATCAGTCTTGCCTAGATCATGACTGTGTTACTGCAAATGTTGAATGTTTGAACCTAAAAGAATTTAGAATTTAGATTTTAGAGGGTGGAGCAGGGCAGTACTTTTATTTTTATTTTTAAGATATGAAGATCACCTTAGATTTAATGATAGTTCTCAGATAGCGAAGAGTTATTCATTTTAGTCACTTTCTGTCTTCACATTATAGAGTTAAATGCAAACCATGTTGGATAAAGAACAGACTTTTGGGGCTCTCTATGCACCTCACAAAAGAGAGAGAGCACAGTTTGTTTTCCCTGTTTATAACATGTTCTGTTGTGGTTATAGCTAATCTATCAACATTTGTTTATCAGAAGACAGATGTCTGAGCTGACCTAACATTTTACACATAGCTGAGTTTAAAGAACAAACATACAGTTAAATAGACTCTAGAATCTAGTGTAATCATTATTCAAGTAATTTAATTCCATAGAATACTCTGCATTTTATTTTCAATGTTTTTGTCAAGCAGAGATTAGTCTCCTTTTGACTCTCTCATTTCCTCAATAATGTGACACTACGTTATAGGAATGCTGAATTCATTGACTTTTGAACAGTAAATCTCTGAAATACGGACTCTGCTGTGACTATTTAAATCTCTGGGATTAACTGAGACCTGCCTGAGCCTTTCTTCTCTGAATCTTCTAAAACGTTGCACGAGACCCTAATTCAATTAGACTAACTTCTGTATACTCAAGTGCTTGTACTACTGAATATATTGTTAATTATAATCAAGTCACCCTTGATAGCGTGTATTAGTGCTCTCAACCACCACCTCGATTCAAAACAGATCAGTCAGGACAGAACAGAATGACTTAAGATTTCTTTTATCCTTCCTCTTCTTTTGGCACTCAAGGTTGTCATAGTGAAAATATACGCATTTCCAATAAAGACACTTTATATTAGCCTTTGTCATATATTTTTTCAAACTGACATGCAATGCAAAACACCAATTAAGGAAAGTAATTAGATTTATTCATATATGTTCCTCCTATTGTCCTCAGGTAATATGTGTGGTTTCATTTTAAAAAGCATATAGAGAAAGGAAGTGCTCCCATTGTCTACCAGAGAAACTGAACAATTGAGTGTCTATCGAATGCAACAGCAAGAAATACCTGCAGCAACCATGGTTACCACAGCATTGTAATTAATAAAAGTCGTGATATTAGAAAAGTCATACTTCATATCCCTTTTGGTCTTTTACAGTAAAAAACTTGCTGTCTGTAAAGAGGCATCTTTTCACTGCTAGATCGATTTATGAGATTTAAAAGGTCACTGTTATGAATGACCCTCAAATAATGTAAAAATCCTAACATACCTTTTTTGCTTCCTCCATTGCAGCTAATTTAACTTTCCTCAATATAAGAATCCTTCAAAATCCTGGAATCAATGAGTTTATGTCCAGTGAAGTAGATACGGTCCCCTCTGAAACGCAGTTCACACTGTCTTACATTCCCTAATGAGCCTTGGACACCTGCTCTGTGGCATTTGGCTTTGTAAGACTCAAGGTGCAATGTGGGACACGTAAAGTCTTCAGGACCTTTAATGAACATCTTGCTCCCTAATCTGTTGGCATGGTTTCCACCTCCGGTTGTCAAGGTAGAACTGCCAAGTATTCCCTCTGAACGGATAAGGATGACTTCAGCCAAGCATACACATTTGTTCTACCTGCTCAGGCGCTATGAGGTTTAAAAAACAATTAGGTCAGGAGTCAAATCCTGCATTTTCTGCCAGTCATCAAAGGGGGAAGTACATGTCAATTATTTTGAGCAGTCTTTGTTAAATGACTGATGAGTTTAAGTAATTATATGAAACACAGAATACAAACTTCAACATTTCTACATGGTTTGCATCTTAACTGTCCTTCTTATTTAAGTAACAGCCCAACATGCTGCTGCTGCACTTGTGTTTACTGTTACAGTACACATTTTAAAGTGTGATTAACAGACAGTGTAAAGTATTTACCTTTGGCAGCCTGTACTTATCTCTGAGGCACACCCTGAGTGTTGCCCTCTCTGCCTTCTTGTGCAAGAAATCGGCATCTCTTTCCATCCTGAAACACAGAAATAATAAACATTATTAGCACAGTAATGTTTATTGCTAGTCGTGAAAATTTCTCAGCTGGGTTAAACTATATACACAATGAAAAGTATTGGTTTTAGTCGTTTTACCAATGAATACAAAGGAGAGAGCAGCAAATAGCAGTGACCTGGATGTTAATGATCTCTTGGGTAAACAAAGGCCATGTCTGCCAACACCTACACTATGTAATCTCAGTTATTTGTTTGATTGGCATTATTGTGTGCAGTATATGCTTTGTTTTCTATTTATCAATCTGGAGTGGCAAAAAGCAAAATTGGCAGCTTCAAGTAGAAATTCAAAAATCTGCTCTTGAGCAGTTCATCAAAGTTGCTATTTTATTTTTTCCAGGTATGCATGTGTATAGTATGTCATGATCACAGTCATATTCAACATAACATAATCAACATTAAAAGGTGGCTTCTTTTTAATCATATTAAGCTGGAGTGCAAAGTTAATCTATTTGGTATAGATGCATAGCTGAATTTGCCTGAATTTACCTATTTGGATCATCAGTGGAACATCAGTGAATCAGTGGCTTGAGTTCACTGTTATGGATATTTTTTTCCTATTTTTTTGTTATGGATAGTTTTGATTTTCCAGAAAAATGGCTGTTTCACCACGACGTCTCCCATTTTTCTTATATCCACACCAAACTTATATATATATAACTAACATTTTGATATACATAAATGGCATGTGAACCAATTCAACTGGACAAATAATATGATCACCATTTAACAATGCATTTGTGTCTCATCACAAAGTTGTAAGGCTCAATTAAGTTTCATGGAATTTGAAACATTTTATAAAGACATTTTGAGGTGTGCTGGATGTTACAGTGTAAGTGTCTTATTATATTTGAAATGAACAGAGTTTCATGAAAAACTCTTAAAAAGGGTTTGGGTTCTTGGGCTCTTACATAAGGATTTGATTTGATTTGATAACAACAGAAGACACCACATGTAATCCATTATATATTATTTACCTAAAACTCTATAATGTAATCCAACAAATCTTTACACAACAGTAGTTCTGTATTATTTCAACCCCCTTTGGTTGATAGAATATAAAGTTAAACTGAGGTTGTATTCTAAAACTGAAAGTTTTTTTTCCTTTTAAACCTGCTTTATCAAGTATATCCTAAGAGTTATCAAATCCTATTTATTAAAACTATCTGTAATCCAATTACTGTTTTTCAGTGCCATTTGTGAAAGCCTGTATTTTCATGTATTTTCAAGGAGAGACTTAATGCATTTTCTCACAGCCAATTAAAGACAGGGATTATTAGGGCAGCTTGAGAGAGGTAGATTTGAGATCAGGCCAAGACACCATAGCTTGTATTGTACTGAGACAGTAGAGTTATAAACATTATATCCAGCCATATTGGTTGGACAGTTTTTAAATTGCAGCATATAGTATTTCACATTTTGTTGTGTTTATTTTGCATCACAAATTCTGTGTGCATCACAAGTTACAATTGCACATCTGAAGAATCATACATTGCTGCTGGAAATGTCAGTTTTTAGAGGACATTGTCATTTTGCCACAAAAGAATTCATTTTCCAAACAGCAGAGTAGGGGCCGGACAAATCATGTTATGTAATAGATGCTGACTGAGTCTGCTTGGTGGAAAGCAATCTTCTGTGGATTATACATGTCAAAATTCACATTTGAAAAAGAATACTTTCCCCACTTGTCTTCAAATATAACTGAGGATGACTTTGTATCAAAGTATGCACAGTATGATTTGATAATTATTTTGTATTTTCCAGCCAAATATAGCTTATTTATGAAATAGTGCTTTAAATCATGTTATGCATTTTTCATTACTTAAACATATATTCAGTTGCAAAGAACAGAAAAAAATGACCTTATCCTATTGGGTAACAGCATCATGGTCGTTGATAAAACAAAACTACCTGCTGCTCATGTTAAAGGAGTTCTGCACAGCTATCTACTTTTGCTAGATCTTCCATAGATGCCAAACAAGTAGATCAGCAATGAGATGTTTCTCAAAATAGTCATAAATAAAGTGAAAACTACATGATTTGATTTCATTGTGCAAAATATAATTTAATCTTTAATTACTTGTTTTACCTGACATAACCAAAGACTGAATTTTTATCATCTTGGGTCAAATATTGCAACATTTAGTGCCCTAAAACCCTTTGATGGCCAGGTTTTTATAAGTCATATATATATATGGTGCAGTTGCATGCATTTTTGCCATAGTGAATATTTGATGTTTACATTCCTTATTTAAGTTTGGTTTTTGCTAGAAACTCAATCAAAATAAACATCCACTGCTTTCTTTATGTTAGTGGATCAATGGGAAATACTGATCAGACTGATCAGTTTATTGTGCCACAGGATCTAACATGACCTTTGGCTTCACTGCATGTTTCCCACCTTATGCAGAATATTCTGGAAAATTATGCATTATGGTGGCATGTCTGCTCTGACCTTGAGCAACAGAAAATACTGTATTCCCCATGAAATTTAGCAAACATATAAATGAAAATTTCATTTAAGCCCAATTGTGAGGTTAAAAAATAGTTAACACTAGATGAATAAAGACAAAAGATAATAAAAAATAAAGTTTTAAATTGTTAAAGGTTTTGATGAAATGGATAATGGCTTGTCAAGGTCAGATTATTATGCTGCACATTGTGCAGCTAAGTTATCCTCCATGGGTCAGTAACACCAAAACAAAATGGAGTACCATATGGGTTACTACTTACTTCTCCTCTACCAACTGTTTTTGGTACTCCTCATACTCCTCGCGTGTCATCCCTGCTGCTTTGGCTGGGTCTGAGGGGGTGGCCTCCTCTTCCTTGTCACCTCCACCACCAAGGCCCATTCCTGACAATGGGTTACCAATCATACTCTTGAGCAAGAAAGCCATCCTTCCCTATGGGAAAATATTTTTATAGATGAAAATGAAGTTGCTTCACGTATGGTGCCCTCCGGTTTGGGTCCCTAGGCTGTCAAATCCAGTGGTAGCTCTCTAGCTAACCTGCAGCTTGTCTGTGTAGCCAAGGACACACTGACGACAAGCAACAGACGAAAAAAAAAAAAACCCACACAGTTTTGCCTCGGCCATAATCTGGATTAAATCCTCCCAGCTCCACCATGCTAAGAGGCAGATGGCCTGTTTTCTCTCTATTTTTAAAATGTGAACATTTTTATGGATGTATTTTTGATTAAATTTACAACAATGTGCATTGTTTTGCAATACTGGGTGCATCACTTTCAAAGTTCACCATAAAACTGGTTTTGAAGATGAGTTTGTTTCCTCAGCCTATGACAACACATATGCTGCTTCCGCCCACTGGCGCTTAATCATATTAGTTAAGTAGGGGCCGGCCCGTGTGCAGCCTCACCCAGAGATTTCCATTTGTTCTGCTGAGACGAGGCAGAGCAGAGAGTAGAGCGGGATTACAGGCTTGTTTATCCCCACCAGAGCCACCCTTCATTCTGCTGTGTTATTGTTCAATGGGACAATGACTCACAGGAAGATGAGGGAGAGGGAGGGGACAACTTTTGTTTCATTTCATTTAATTTCATTTCATCTCATTCTATCAAGCCATCAATATCTGCAAGCTTGACAAAAAGCCTGCAGCTTACATCAGTATTCTTGAGCACTCAAATATTTCAAAAATGCTTGGCTGCATCAAACATCTCTGGGAGTTTAAATGGACACTTTAGTGTATAGATATAGCATTTTCAATGTAGGTTCTCTTATTTTCAAGCAATAGTGTTAAAATATGTGAGTCGTTTTCATTGATACTCAGTGGTTCCTTTTTTTTATTTATATTTTTGACAAAATTTTTATAGAGAGATATGATACTGACAAGTTAGAAGGAAGTTTTTTATGAGGTTGTGCCTTGGTTGATCGAACATTATAAAGTACTCTAGAGATTTGAATAAGTGCTTCCAGTAATTTTAGCTACAGAAATACAAAAACATTTATAGAAAAGAACCTGCCATATATATTATGGGATGCATTATTCTTGCAATTCCTATGTTCATATTCTCCAGTGAGGGAAAGACAACTCCAGTGAGGTAAACAAATTCATTGTGTTTTTCTAAATAATCACTGGTATGGTTTTAGGGTGGACACTTGTGTAACTGAGTGTTTGATATTGCCACAACTCTGCAGCATCACTTGATTATGACAAACAGCAATGAATGTAATTATCTGCTGAGCTGAACACTGCTCTCTTTTTTCCATTTTCTTTTACAGAGAGAGAAGAACACAGCCAGATCAAGTATTTTCAGTGGCCAACAATAGCTGAAATAGGAGTGTGAATGTGACAAAGAGGGCAAACAATACCACAGCAAGGTTGAACTCCTTTATATGATCTTATTCATTGCAGTGTGCACAGACTCTGAGGGACAAATTGTCTCTTAAACAGCATCCTCTGGATCGTCCTGTGCTTCAGTTGCGTGAGGTGCCTGCAATGTTAGTGCACCATCTTTAGATTGAATACAAATTGACAATTGTCATAACACTCATCTTTTCTGTTTTCTTTCATTGTGAGCTATGTAATAAAGCAGAAATGTCATAAAAATAAATATTAAAAGGGTACTATCCCAAAAATGCTGGGGGTGTCCAGGGCATAATGTTCCCCTGGTGAGAAATGTTTGATAATCTGCTTTTAAAATCTCATATAGTTGATTTTATACAGTCACACATACATACCCTTTTTAGGGACAAAATGCAAAATGCTTGCCCTTCTGAGCTTTCATTCATGTGCAATCCAATCTACAGATTACAGGTATAAAATGAAATGCACTAAGAAATGAAGCATTTTGAGATATGAAATAGGACCACATCAAAATAGCTTTTGTTACTCATACTGCAAGATAACTTCTATTTCCATCTTCAGAAAACTAAGAAAAAATGTCTCAGCAAGTGTTATTATTACCAGATTATCACCCCCCCCCTTCATGTGATGATAACAGCAACTACCCATCTTTTAGTCAAGAGTTAATTAATGGAGTAACGCATGATAAAGACGATGATTGATGTTTGCAGATGAGCAGGCAGGCCACAGGTTTTCCTCAGGGTGCTGCACAACTGAAGAGTAAATACAGCCATTAGTATAATTAACAAAAACAACTGGTACATTCCTGTATTACTTTTCATACGAGCCTCCTGGTGTAATTAATTCATGTTATAGTTACTAATAGCTATCAGAGAGGCAATGAATATATAAACTATAACATAATAATATATCAAACTATCAGTTGACAGTGTTGGTCTTGATTCATTAAGTGTTGATTCACCTGTATGTTACAGAGTAGTGACAAGGTAGTTTGTATCAATTAGTATCTTATCAATGATTAACTTCATAATTAAAGATTAACCAGTCACATGTAAAGCGCTACACATTTGTATAGTGTCAGTTCTACCTTACTTTAATGTTTTAAACCCTAAAAAATGACTCTGAAGTTTTGTAGTGAAGTTCTATGGTGAAACAGAAACAGCATATTGTACTGCTGAACCAACACATGATGAAGAAAAATGAACTATGTAAGGCAAGCACTTACGCAAAACGCCTCTGTGAGGAGGTCGTAACACTTTCCCAAAATATACGCATTATAGTTAAAGCTGAACTAAGCATTATATGCTGGCAGCTCTGAATACCATTGAGTGGTAACTCTTCCAACTTAAATACCCAAAAGAGCCAACTACACTGAGCAACTACCCACATTTACCACATTAACTTTATGCCAAAGAGATGAGAGACATTGGTGAGTCCAGCTTTGTCTGGACAGAACACTCATTAATTGCTATTTAGGAGGCAAGGGACTTGATTATTTTTTTCATTTTTTTAATTGGGCAGAGATGTTTTATTTCTAGTGATCATGCCCAATGTCAGATCATTTCAAATCTATGGCATTTCAGTTGAGGAAGATAGGACACTTTATGGCAGCCTCACGTTTTGATTTGGGCTGAAATGACCTGATGTAGCTTTACATATAGTCCTGCCCAGTGCAGCTTTGTCTTGTTTGCAGAATTTTAAAAGAAGAAGGGAGTCATACATCACACGATGCATTGTGCCACAAACTGATTCATTCATGAGCATGGCAGCTTTGCTGGGCAAGCAACATGCTCTTGCTCACAGTGATTTTCTTGTAGTGAGGTCAGACAGATGGAAATAGTAACAGAGACACAGAGAAGGGTCTAAGAGAAAGACAATAAGTACAGTACAGCATATAGCAGATTATCTGGGCGGCTGAGTGGGATGAGGGGTTGTTGACAATGCATAAAAAAATGTAGCACACTTTCATCCCAATAATGGTCAGACAAGAGGTTGCACTTTTTTTTTGTCAGTGGTTGTCTCACCATAAATCATCTGTCATCAGGGAGTTTCACTGGGGACAAAGCCAGAATGTGTATACAGTATGGCAGGATTAGGTCTGTGATGGGGGTTGGATCTATAAGTATCGGGGTCAAAAGTCGCAACTCTGGAGAGAGATATTCAGATCACAGGGTAAAGCTGCTGTCAGAACATCCTTTTTCAGGAATTAAAAGATCAGATCATCAAAATCTTTTAAGAAATCATAGAATGAATTACCGATTCCCCACTAATCTAAAAACCTCAACAAAACAAACTTCAACCACAACCTTGTAGGCACAGACATCTGTCAGGAAGGATAATGAAAGAAAGTGTTGTTTTACATACTCAAGTACATATTCTCACCACACAACAGCCTCTTTGGTTTGTTATCCCACTTTCTGTTCTCCCAGTATTTAATTCTAGAATGCGGTGATGTTCTGACCTTGATGTCCACTTTTAACCTCAAAGACTTTCCTCGATATCATTTTATGGCTTGTCTTGAAACACCAGATATAACTCATTGTACAACCAGTTAGCATCAATGTCTGCTTAAAGGAATACTCCAACATTTTGGAAAATATTGCCTTTTGCCGACTTACTCAGAGTGAGACAAGATGTTCGATGCCATTTTCACCTCTGTACGTCCACTGCTTTGGTTCTGTTGGTTAGCATTTCATGTTAGCTTAGCATAAAGACTTGAAGTCTATGGGAGTCAGCTAATCTAGCTCCGTCAAAGTGAAAAAATAAACCTTACAGCAGCTCTGATGTTGTCTTATTTATACAGTGTATCAAGTGTATTTGAAATACACATCTTGGAATAAAACACATAATTAACGAGAATTGTTTTAAGAGAAGTTAAATGAAGTTAAATGGTAGGAACTATAACCGATGAACACATATGTTCAGCAGTTACAGTTCCTTCCTTCTAAAGTTCCGACCATCTAACTTCTTAACACATGATACACTGTGTAAACAAGAGAGCTTTGGAGTTGCTGTAAGGTTTATTTTTTGACAGAGCTAGACTAGCTGACTCCCATAGACTTCAAGTCTTTATGCTAAGCTAACACGTAATGCTAACCATAAGAACCGAAGCAGTGGACGTTAAGAGGTGAAAATGGTATTGAACATCTTGTCTCACTCTGGGTAAGTCGGCAAAAGGGGATATTGCCCAGTATTCCTTTACAGAGGTTGAACATTTATCTATTTCAAGTAGATACACTGTTGCTTGTAGCTGAATAGAGAAATTTGCTTTGAAGCAGTAAAGATGCTTGGGTGAATTTATCTGGTCCTGTCAGCATGTTGAAATGAATGGAGGGCTAAGCAGTGGATGTATTTTGAGGGGGCATGTCATGTTTGACATGATAAAACAATAAGCAGACAATACCAAGTAATTTGTATTTTTTATGTTTATGTAAATCGCTTGGGAACAAAGAAAATCTGTCAGATTCTGACATTTTTCAATCATTCAAGACAGATATACACACCAGACAGCTGCTCTCTGAGTCGTCATCAACACACTTCAGCATTGTTACAAAATTGCACATTTCAAACCACAGTTTTTTTGACTTTTTTTTTCAAACTCTAGTGGTGTGTCTTATGGAATGGGACTGTGCCATAAATCACCTGCAGAACACAAAATCTAAAGGTCTGACAAAGAAAAATACTGTACGGAACATTTTTACATCATGTTGGAAATCGAGAACAATATGTCTCACACTTTGGACACGCATTCATACACACCTTGTATAACTTCAAATTTAAAACTCTGAAAGTAATTAAAAACCCTCTTAAACAAATTTAATTCTTCAAGTACAATAATTTACAATTTGAAAACAAAATAATCAAACAAAAAAAATTACCAAAATGGACATTCCCTCATTTACACACTTTAATATTTTTTAGAAATGCATTTCATCAAAAGAACTTCTTTGCTGCTGCTTCTTGTTGACTTCTAAATGAGGGAAAGGAAAGACACAAAAATTAAGAAAGTGTTAGAAAATGTCATTTAAAAGTGCAAACACAGCCAAATACAAATAACAAGAATATCTTACTTGTACATGATGTAGCAGAAGAACAGAACTGACTGGACCACCACGAAGACTGCAAAATGGACGGTGGACAAACAGGAAGGCATTGGAGGCATCTCAGGGCACTTCATAACTTTCTCACCGGGGTTCTTCATATGAAACACACAGGAGAGCATAACATTCAATGAGAATGAAACAACAGCATCGGTATTTTCAAAGAGGAAGGAATGACTTAATCTAGATGAAAATCCTGCATCACTCTCAGCAAAGCTCCAGGACTATTGTCTGATTCGTACCGGAGAGGAGCGCTGGACCAGGTGCTCCACGTCCCTTTTGACCAGGTGCAGATGCTCCTTGATATCGTTGAAGTGTTGGATGGTCTCGTACGTTCCCAAACCCCCTGCGTTGCCCTGATGTTGAACTGAGCCACTGATCTGTTTCAGAGACTCATAGAAGGAGTTTCTGTGAAGATAAACAGAGCAAAAAGGTGGTCAGATATACAGAGAAAAGTTCTTATGAAATTGTTGTGCAACCACTCTCCTAAGATCACTTAGAAGAACAGGACAGGGAGAGTGGATCTGAGTTCACAAATGAGTGAAACAATTTTTTTTTTTTTTTTTTACTGCAATAGCATGTTCAAATCAAATCAGTATCGCAGCAATGTCGTTAATGTTTTTCACTATTCGGTAAATTTCATTAGTGAATCCATACTGAGAAATATGATGTAAATTTGCTGTGTAATACCATTTACTATAAGTAATCTAAATTGTCCAAAATGAATCTTCTAATCCCTATTCACTGGAGGCTATATATTCCCAAACTCTGAAACACAGAAAATGACCATCTGATAAAACAGGTCATGATTGCTAATCTCTTCTAAAAACATGTTCTTACTACAGATTATGAATAAACCTTATGAAGAAATGGATCAAAGCAGAACACTGACTGGAATATACATATACATACATATATATATACATATACATACATATATATACATATACATACATATACATACAATATATATATATATACATATATATATATATATATATACACATATACATATATACATATATGTATGTATGTATGCATGTGTATATATGTGTGCGTGATTGCTGGACAGTTGTTGGAAATGTTTATCATTGGCTGGTTTCATCACTGATTAGTGAAGTACTTTTCTTTTCAATGTGGGTTCACTGGATAAGATATAGCATGTAGCCATACAGCTATGTTAATTGTTAGTGACTGACTGATCACAAGAAACTTTTCTCTTGACCTTACTTGAGGTTTTCTTTTGTCATACCTGAATCACAAACAAACATTAACCTGAAGTCACCTTTAAAAACTGCTGATAGGCATGATTCAGAGGTAAAATGTCATTCTGACCACTAAATGACCCATAAGTGTACCAACCCTACAATTGCATTTTCTCATTCAGAGAAATTCCAAATAATTTCCAAGAAATATATCATTCAGAGAAATCACTTAATCCATAGCACAATGTTGCTGTAAATCATTTTACTTCAGCATGTTTGGCTCTATGTAATTTGGATACCATAGCAAAGTAAAATGCATTTGTGGTATAGGCATAAGATTGTGGGAAGGCAAAGCACAAAGCTGACAGTAATGGCTGCAGGAGAAATTTTGAAGGTTGCGTAACAGAATAGCTGCAATTTTTGTATCTATTCCTGAAGTCTTGCTGAACATTTTTGATAATTAATGAGACTGGATCTCTTTTGACACAGCGTCAAAAGATTCTCAAGTTATTCTGGACTAGATGATATTTATGCATATTTAAATTGACGTTAAATAGCCAAGGGCCAAGTGAATCAATTGAGGAGTAGTCGGTGAGTGTTATCACAGGACTTCCAAGCAATTCAAAGTCATTTCTAAGTTTATAGCCAAATTAGAATCCTCTCACGCAGATCTAACCCTGGGAGCTTGTACTTTTGGTGTATTTCTGGTGTAGGAATCCCACTGAGGCACAAAATTGCTAATGCAGCTTTCTGACAGCTACGGTTGAGACATCCAAACATACACACACAGGCATGCAGGCATAGAGACCAGTGATAAAGGAATACTCCAACGTTTTGGGCAAAATACCCTTTTTCCTACTTACCCAGACTGAGACAAGATGTTCAATACCATTTTCACCTCTGTATGTCCACTGGTTCAGTTCTGATTTGTAGTATTTCGTGTGAGCTTAGTATAAAGATGGAAAGTCTACAGGAGTCATTAGCCTAGCTTCATCAAAGTGAAATAATAAATAAGAATAAATAAACAGCAATTCTGAAGCTGTCCAAGACATGTATTTCAAATAC
The DNA here is from genome assembly GCA_900302535.1 of Neoniphon sammara. Classification (NCBI taxonomy): domain Eukaryota; kingdom Metazoa; phylum Chordata; class Actinopteri; order Holocentriformes; family Holocentridae; genus Neoniphon; species Neoniphon sammara. Next base: position 20,468 of record OMKZ01012485.1, read on the forward strand.
ACGACACATTGTGTAAATAAGACAGCTTAAGAGTTGCTGTAAGGTTTATTTTTTCACTTTGACAGAGCTAGGCTAATGACTCCTGTCGACTTCAAGCCTTTATGCTAAGCTAACACTAAATGTTACTCATAGGAACTGAACCAGTGGACATACAGAGGTGAAAATGGTATCAAACATCTTGTCTCAGTCTGGGTAAGTCGGAAAAAGGGCATTTTGCCCAAAACAGAGTATTCCTTTAAGAAACAGGTGAATTTACACAAAGTGCCTGGGAGTTGTTTACAGTGGACCAGTAGGGTTTTTGCGTTTATATACATTTGTTTGCTAGGCAGGACAGAGTTGTCATGACTGTTTGTGACCATTTACTTGCTGCTTTATGACAGAGAGAGGTGCTATATGGAAGTGAAGAGATTTGACCCAGCCTTGCTCATTGCTTGCTGGCCTAACTCTGATCAGGTGGAAGAGTTGAAGAGACCAATTCAAAGATTATTATTTAAACACTATAGAGAGCCTCAGTCTCGGAAACCTTATTACTATAGACATAGATCTTCATCATAGGACAGATCAGAATGTGACGGAGACATGGAGAAATTACCCAACCATGACACTGTGGCGTCCACACCACTGAGTTGAGTTAGAGGGCAATATTCTTCCTGCAGTTGAGTGCATTTGTGTGAAAAAAGGCAATGTGTGAATGTAAGAAAAAGAGAGAGCAATATTCACTCAGCATGAAAAATGATCAGAAATATCCATTCATTACCTAGAGTGCTGACCAAGCAGGGCTGTAAAGCGAAGAAAATCACTGAGGAACAGTTTCAATCTCTCTTTATCTTTGCAGCGCTCTCTGCCTTTATCTTTCTCATCTCCACAATTTATTTCTCTCCCACTCCTTCTTCCTCTTCTTGAGTTATACTTTCTCCATAGTGATCATTCTTCTTTCTTTCATTAATAATGTGCTATAATATAACATTTCCTTCTCATTCCTCTTCTATTTCACTCTCCACCCCCTCATTCAGCTTATTGTTCCCCCCTTTTTCTGTAGATAGGTTAATCAGTTATTATTATGGTCTTTTACCTAGGAAACTGAGGACCCTCTCACACAGGTTTTTTGATCTTGTTCTATTTGAAGCAATCATCAGTATTTTTGACAACAGTAAGAACTCACCCTCCAGCTTTTTCTCAAAGCTAGCTGAAAGCTGTCTTCTTGTCTCATGTTAAAAATGCCCCCAAAATTAGTAATTTCATGCACAGCAATAACATATTGCTTGTTTTGTAGAGCTTCCTAAGGTACCACGCTTTTTTAGCTGATGGAATTCAGATGGCTGCTAAAGCTATAATTGAAATAATTTGGTCTATAACACTATGGCTGTGTTTTCTAAGTCAAAGTCTAAATTCAGTTACTCTCCACACATGCAACAGTTCTCTGCTCCATGACAGTATGAACCAAATTTTATGGTAACAATGTTAACATGACCAAACACACTTGACACACATGAAAATACCATCATGGTTTGATTTCGAATGGTTTGTCACAATTTGCTCCATAAATCGTTTTAATCCCATCACATTAAATGCAGCATCATTCCACCATCCTTACTTAGTCCAAACACAACTATAGTCATACATAAAGGAAACTGCATAAAATGAAAATAATTGTGGGATACATAGCAACTGACAATACATGACAATACATTTTTGTTTAATGACCTTGGCTTTAGAGTGAGGAATGGTATTTTGATGGCTGAAAGGGCAGTATGAATAGATTGAAAACTAGCACTGCTGCACTAATAAAGACATCTTTATTGTGTGCCGGCTTTTCTGTCTGCAAAGGCTGAGACTTATTTGAGGATTTGGGTGACCCATTGTCATCAGTACTCCAGTCATTTACAAGCTGGTGACTGCTGCCTCTCAAGTTTATTGTTGTATTTGGACAGTTCTGAAGAAGTTCTGACAATTTCTTCCCAGAAGTTCTATTCAAAAATAGCCACAAATTGCTTTGTGATCTATTCTTGAATTGCAATGAAAATATCAATGATTCTTTTAATGAATGATATGCTGCATGATAGGTAGTCACTACCTATCAGTCATGCATGTGACCCCTCAGAAACTGGATCCCCTTTGTAATGATGCTTCCTGTTGTTGCTTTGTGGCCACTGAGTCATAATTCTTAAGGGAATATTCTTATTAAAAAAAAAACAAAAAAAAAAACAGAGTCATGGTAGGAACTATAGATGGTAGGAACTATAACCATTGATCACCTGTGTTTAGCAGTTATAGTTCTTACCATCTAACTAATCAACTTTTTTTGTTGTTGTTTTAAATTCCAAGACATGTATTTCAAATACACATGATACACTGTGTAGTAAATAAGACAGCTTTGGAGTTGCTGTAAGGTTTATTTTTTCACTTTGACAGAGCTAGGCTAATGACTCCTGTCAACTTCAAGTTTTTATGCTAAGCTAACATGAAATGCTACACATAGAAACTGAACCAGTGGACGTACAGAGGTGAAAATGGTATCGAATATCTTGTCTCAGTCTGGGTAAGTCGGAAAAAGGGTATTTTGCCCAAAACATTGGAGTGTTCCTTTAAGTCTCTGTGTTTGCACTACTGTACCAAGGGTCATGATTTGTATTTCTGATCATCAGAAAGACTACACTTCTAACTCTTCTCAGCAAGACAGTAAGCATAGTAAGAAAAACAGCAGGCTAATATTCTTGTCTGAGAGTCCCTATGCAAATATTTTATCAGACCATCAAGAGAACCTCATTTTCTTTTAGACAGGACAGATTATAGGTTACGTACTGAAGATGAACTCAGTGAAGAGCAAATTAGCAAGACATAATAATAAGACAAATGGCTTTAATGCTGTCACAACCTAAGTGTAGATTGTGTTTGTGTGTCTCCCATATCTAACTGCAGAATAATACATAATAATCCATATTATTACTGGCTGTTTATGCATTTTATACATAGGCATCCAGATAAACTTCAAATCACACAGACATATGAAGTGGATTGTAACAGTGGAAAACCAGCTGCCAACAGCTAAGTAACAGTTTATTTCCTGTTAGAGACCCCTAGATAATCAAGTGGAACAGGCATAAAGTACAAATGAGCGGTATAAAGAAACTCAAACACTGAGATGTCTGGACATCTCTGACATCAAAGATTGCCTGTTAATCAGATACAGCTTTAAGGACACATTTTCTCCTTGTCTGAGAAAGTTAGTTTGATTCATTCATCAACCTCTTCACTAATCCTAACCCTTACCCCAACCTTAACCTAACCCTAAAGTTAACTTCACTTTGAACCAAGTGTTCACCCTAAAATTATTGATGGCATTATGGGGACTTGGTTTTTGGTGCTCATAAGGGAGGCCAGTCCCCACAATGTGACTGTGTAAACAGACTGAGGTCCCCACAACATGAGGAATACATGGTACATGGTACACACACACACACACACACACACACACACACACACACACACATACATGCATACAAATACAAAAAATCCTAGTCATTAGTCTACTGTGAATAATTCACCAGCACTGTGTAAATTCTCCTGCCTGTTTTCAACACTGGTCACTGTGCAGGCGTATGTGTGTGTGAGTGTGCGTGTGTGTGTGTGTGTATGTATACTTGGGTACTGCGGAAAACTTACCAAACATGACTTGAATAGGAAACAGTATTTCACCTATGTAATTTCTGATTCTTTTACTCAATTTCGATGTTTACTTGACTAACACTTACTTTTTCTGCTCTTATCAGTTCTTAAATAAAGAAATTGAGGAGACTGAGAGCATGGATTTTCGGTGAATAACATTTAATGAAAAGACTGGCGCCTAAGATTACTGGGGTTGGACAAAGGTTGCTGAGTCTGGATGGAAATCTAGCCATTGTGGTTCACTAGCCTGGGGCAACAATGAGGGGGAAAGAGGGAGAAGGGGGGGTCAGATCAATACCTGCCTGATGGGCAGAACTGTTGGAAGCAGAAAGTGAAGGACAAAGAATGGGATGGAGGTATCTAGGGGAAATTGATAAGAGGTGTGGACACACATCATGCAGATATCAGTTATTATTATATCTATTGGGAATATTTGGGGATGGGATGAATAAAAGTTGAGGAGGCTGCAGAGCTGAAATGACAAAAATGGACAGAACAGGCTAACAGAATACCAGTATATCAATAGCAAAACTTTCTCATGCTGTGCTTTTGTGTGTGTCCTGCTGCATGAGTCAAAAATGTTGACATCATTCACCTATGATGAAATGAAGGGAGGTGCGTCTGTCTGCCTCTCAGCATATTACAAATCTTGTTGGAAAAGGGCCGCCCTCCTGTAACGCATATATTACAGCTCTTCCATTTATTCATGGCTCCTCTGTGGCCCCAGACATGCTGTCACCCAAGGGACAGAAGCAAAAAGTCATTTTAAATCAAGATGTGCGGCGGTGGACAGGCCTATTGTGCTTGCATGCCGCTATTGCTCTCAAGAGGAAATAAGGTATATAAATGTAAAGACGGATGTGGGGGAAAATGAATAGGTAGACAAAACAAGTCGAGTCCACTGTCCCGTTCTTCCATTCCTTTTCTTTTCTCTGCCTGTTGATATCATTAAAGTGGACCCAAGAGGGATAGTGAGATCTGTAGAGAAGCAGAAAAAAAATATATGACAGGAATTTATTCAGTGTCTTTCTTTTTGTTTTAGCTTTCTCTCCATTCCTTTTCCATTGAGGTGTAGGGTGTGTCCCAAACACAAGATAGTGAATTCTCATCATTCAATAAGGCAAAGTGTGAATGAGCTTCTAGACTGCTATTAATCTATTGCATGACTGACTTCATACAACTTATTTTTATACAATGACACCCAATCTTCAAGTGTCTAACAACAGAGTTCCCCCCTTTTCCCCCCCAGAAGACAAGGAAGAAGCAGGATTTACATCCTTGATACATCCTTTGAATCTCATTTCACTTTCACAGTCCTGGACCCAGGAGGACATGGATATGAAAGATCTATGTCAGCCACGTACCCTTTTTTTTTCTTTCCCATGTTTTTACTGAATCTGTGGCCATGGATGAACTGGGATATTTTCCTCAGCCTGTTTATCTTGTGACATAAGATCAGGCCGAATCAGCTCTTAGGCTAATCTAATAACATGTCATGTGCCTGTCTGTCTGCGGCAAAAACACAAACCAACAAAAACAGCGTTTAAAAATAGAGAGGGTTGATCTATGGCTGTGTGAACAGGTGAAAGAGGTGGTATGAGAAGAGATCTAAATGTGTAGTTTATATCTCCATTTATTTGCTTATCATCATTTATGCATCCATCCATTTTCTGTCGCTTATTAATGACCGGGTCATGGTGGTAGCAGGCTGAGGAGAAGAGCCCAGATGTCTTTTTCCCCAGCCGCATCCAGCTCCTACTGGGGATCCTGAGGCATCAGCAGGGATGAATAATCCCACCAGCATGGGTTTACCCTAAGGTCTCCTCCCAGCATTTATTAACATTTACTTGTCATTTATTAATCAGCTGAACATAACATGTATTCAACCACACCTAATACATCAGAAGAAAGTCTTGTTACAGTGACGCTGGGGGATTACTCTGTCGATAAATACAATTGTCAACACAGCGCTATGGTGAGGCAGTGGAAAGAGCAATCACAAACACAAAATAAGGTTGCTAAATTGGCAATATATAAAAGTAAATGGTAATACAATTCTGCAACAGAAGCAGAAACACAAGCAGTGAAGCAGGATGGACACATAAGGCAATAAGTACAATAACTACTAATGCAAATATAAATTATTAGAGGCAGGGAGAGAGAGAGAGAGAGAGAGAGAGAGAGAGAGAGAGAGATTTAACTCATTCCAGTGACTCATTCCAGTTACTTGTAGCAGCAAACTGCAATAAAGAGAAGCCCAAAGAGACATTTTGGCTCAATACAAAATACAGAAGTTTTACTATTTTCATGTTTTTAACTCACATCTATATTGTCTACCGTCCCATACATTAATAAACCAAAATGAAACAAAAGTAGATAATAAATCAGTAATTTTTAGAGGAGTGTAGTTGGACTAAAGTAAGTAGTAAGTAGACTCATGCAAAATACCTTTGCAATTTGGGATTTACATGTGCACCAGGGTGTCAATTTGACTTAGCATCAAGGAGGTACAGCACCCAGTTTGCTGGAGGCCAGAGTAATAGTAGAACATAAAGAAAAGGTAAAAAGAAAAGGAACACTCAGATGGGAAGTACATTTAGATTCTTGATGCTGATTTACTCTTGACATCTCGTAGCTGAGAAAAATGGCATCTCTTCGTTACGCACAAAACAACAAAGATGTTGGAGACGTCCAGAATAATAGTGGCCTATTCCTTGACTGGCCAAAACATTAGTAGATGTAGTTATATTATCCAGACTGAGACAAGATGTTTGATGCCATTTTCACTGCTGTATGTCCACTGGTTTGTTTCCTATGGGTGCGTTTTGTGTTAGCTTAGCATAAAGACTAGAAGTCTACAGGAGTCATTAGCCTAGCTCCATCAAAGTGAAAAAATAAACGTTACAGCAACTCCAAAGCTTGATACAGTTTGATATTGGACGATATCAAACATGACATACTTTTGTCCAAACCACCCTGAGGTATGCTATTGATGGTTAAAACAGTCATAATGCATGTTACAAACATTGTTTGAGAACCAATTCATATCAAACTGAATACACTGAATTGATTAAAGCATTTATGACCCTGTGGAAAGCTTTTAGCTGAGCCGGATGGGGGCTTCGGTCCTAAAGTGGTCAGTTTGGGTTCTGGCTTGTAGAGAGAGGGGAAAAGAGTCAAAGAAGCTGGCTTTGAGATCTGCAGGCTTCGACAGTCACTACAACACAAAACAGTGGCAAGATTATAAAACTCATGCGGTGCCCCACAATATTTAGCATGTAAGCCTTCAAATAATGGCCAGTTTAGTGATTATTATTACTAATGTCACAACATTGTGAGACACCATCACTATAAGTTTTGTTGTTACCTCAGATTTGTCTTGTGGCAACCAGGCACAAAAGGCCTCTTTTTTCAGCATGATAGCCTCCCTCCCTCCCTCATAGTCCACAACAGAAGGCCTCAGGTCCAATGAATTGAACACAAAGACAATCATCTGGCCAAGGACACTTATGAGTGTCCCTATGTTCAAACATGGTGTTAATTATGGCCAATCCATGACTTGCACATTAAATCAAGCTTTAAATCAAGTTTAGATCAAGCAGCTCATTCCTACCAATCACACCTCTCCAGGTTTCCCCACTGTTTCCCTTGAGAGCGTTTAAGTCCCCCAGTAAAACAATGGAGGCTGTAGACAGTTCTTTCTATCTTTCTATCGATCGATCTATCTATCTAGACTTACACTTAGACTGCTTTTATTGTTATTTCTACGTGTCATACATACCAGGGAATGAAATTCCATTTCACACAGACCACAGTGCCACAGAAACAAAAAATAGTACACAATAGATATTAAGAAGATCTGTATTAAGATATGTAATAAATAATACAGTCATAATGTGTTATAGAATATAGTAATATGGTATAAAATATACCATAATAATGTGGTATAATGTATGAATAATAATAAGATAGTAAAGGATAAGATAGTAATAGTGTAATAATGATATAGGATACATATAGTAATAATGGTAACAGTAATAATACATACAGTGGTACTACTAATAATAGTAATAGGTTATAAGTAATAGTAGGATACATAGTAGTAATAGTAATATTAACAGTAATGAGATGCATATAAAATGATGCAACATAAGCATAATAAAGTGCATAGTAAAAGGATGTAAGGTGCATAAATAAAAAGGATAAGACAACATAGCTATAAAAATCACAGCTGACACAGACAGTGAGTAATGTTAGTAGCAGCGCATGGAATGCATCAGTTGTGCAGTGGGTGTTTAAGGTGATTTAAAGTGACAACGCAGCTTATTTGGTCCACGTGAGGCCGCTATCTATCTATCTATCTATCTATCTATCTATCTATCTATCTATCTATCTATCTATCTATCTATCTATCTATCTATCTATCTATCTATCTATCTATCAGTGCTGTAGTCAAGACCAGCTTTGTCGAGTCCAAGGTAGTTGAGACTGAGTCAAGACCGAGTCCAAAGAGGTTCGAGTCCAAGTCAAGACCAAGTCCAAATGAGAGAGACAGAGTCAAGACCGAGACAGAAAAAAAACAGTATATCTTCTATTTTAAGATGATCATTGTGTACTATTATTTGTAATGATCAAAAAGCAAGTGCAGTGTATCAACAATGTAAGATCAAATTAGACCATATTATTTACTTAAAGTATAGCAATTTCACTTGATATTATACTTAACAATCTTCAAAGACAAAACAGCATGTAACCCCCACCCTGTGGCTGTTGTACTGTATATGTGATGATCAAAAAGCAACTGTAGTGTTACCACAATGTAGGATCAAATTAGGAAATACTGTTCACTCCTTAGTATTAGCCTTTTCACTTAAAAGTCACATAAAGCTGAAGTGCAACTTCACATTTCACTGATCTTTTTATTATGGTGTAACAATAACATTCTGTATGCAGAATGTTAATAAGAAAAAAGACAACCCCCATCTCTCCACTGTCTACTGTGTGAACAGCTAAAATAAAAATAAAAAGAAATTATGAAAATAAATTTTGATTCCTAGCTTCTCCTGGACTGCCAATGGAAAATGTGACAAATAACAGGCATCTGTTAAGCATCACAGATGGCACAAAAAAAAGACGTTCCCATTTTTCCCATTTACTTTCTGATCTGCTTCCATTTTTTGGACCGACCACCCCAAAAAGATTTGACCAGGAGAGGGGGGGGGTGGCGTGCTGGCACTCAGAGACAACTGGGAAGTTGAGCTTTTTGGCATAGGCAAAAATGGGCACCCGCATCTTTTTGTTTACAATTAGCTCTGCTGGTTAAATGTTCTAAATGGTCCAAGTTGCCCTTGGGGAAGAATACAAAATAGTTTATTAAATATTTCCCATTAGCTCCATGGCTAGAGAGGTTTAAGGGAGTGGTATAAAAACTGATCACATATTCAATCCCTAAGTAACTTCTGAATTATTAATGGTTAGGTGCATTGAATTTGAACCGCAGAGACATCGGGTCTGGCGAATCCCATAATTATGCACTAGCTTGACTGCAGTCACTCAACCCTGTAAATACTGTATGCTGATTTTCACTTATTCAAAGAGGTTGACATATTTGGTCTCTGTCTATTCTTACCTTATGCAAACACAGAGTTACACACATATATGTGTGTGTAGATAGATAGATAGATAGATAGATAGATAGATAGAACTTATGGAACAGTAAATTGGTATTAATACCTTCAGTTACTAAGCCCACTCACTGACTCATCTGATGTCAAAAGAACAAGAGCAAGAGACAAGCAGACAGACAGCTCTTGGCTATATGATATTTCACCAGCACTACAAGTTGTGCTGGTGAAATATCGCAGCCATATTTAATAAGCTCTGTTGAAAATAATATACTTTTAGCAGGTCGGTGCCTCCTGCTCTACCACACATTTATAATGAGAAGAGATAGAGGTATTACATAGAAAAATTAATGATCCTTTAATTAACCTGTGGTCTTTTATTGTATGCAATGCACTTCTCATCTTTGGCACCCCTCTGTGAGCTGATCACACTCTGAAAACCATCCTCCCTTATAGTATTCATGT
>OMKZ01012486.1:2735-28503 GCA_900302535.1 Neoniphon sammara
TACAAGAGGATTTGAACCCACTTTCAAATAGACTGCATGTGTTAAAGCTAAGAGCATTTGAAGTGTGTCTCAGTTTCTGTGTGTGTGTGTGTGTGTGTGTGTGTGTGTGTGTGTGTGTGTGTGTGTGTGTGTGTGTGTGTGTGTGCGTCTTTGTGCATTCATATGCATGCTTTTCGGTGTTAAAGAAAATGGTTTGAATTATGTTTAATTCAACAAGCCTATCTATGTGTGTGTGTGTGTGTGTGTGTGTGTGTGTGTGTGTGTGTGTGTGTGCGCGCGCGCATGTAGGAGCTGGAGCATGCAGTGGCGGTGGAGAACTTGGAGCTACAGGAGCAGCAGTCGGACCGCAAGGAGCTGGAGGAGACTCTGGTCAAGTTAGAGAATCACAAAGCAAAGCTGGTGCAGCAAATAAAGCTGACGAGACAACTTTGCTGTGAGGAGAGTCAACAGGTAATGAACCAACTGGCTGACTGACTGGACTGATTAGACAATAATAAGACAGTAAGAAATATTTAGTCGCTCATGTGATGAGTCAGTAGGTTATTGTCTGACTAAGGTACGACACACTATTCTATGGTGTGACAAGAACCATCTTATTATTAACACTAAAAATACTGAGGAGATGGTGTTGGACCCTCGGTCGGTGGGGGATCATGCCCCTCTGTCCACACACAGGGAGGAGATCAAACAGGTCACATCTTACTGGTATCTGGGCGTCCACCTGGATAACCTCTTCAGCTGGAGTGATCATGTTGATTTTGTATGTTCTCGCTTACAGCAAAGGCTGTATTCTTTCCATAGGCTGAGGGTGTTTGGTGTCAACCAGAACGTAATGTTTTTATTTTATCAGGCAGTGATAGAAAGTATTATTAGGTATGGGATGACGGCGTGGTTCGGCAATCTCTCCGCACAGTCCAAGTCGAAGCTGCAGTGCCTGGTAGAGACTGTTATGAAGGTGATGGGAAGGACTGAGAAGCTCTCCCTTCAGTCCATCTATGAGCAGTCTGTACCCAGGCAGACGCGGAGGGTATTGTCGGATCCATCACACATCCTTCAAGCAGAGTACGAGCTCTTGCCTTCCGGCAGAAGGTGCAGAGTCCCAGAATGTAAATTGAACCGTTTTAAATACTTGTACCCACCTCCATCGGACTTTTAAATAGCTCTTGAGGCTGTGCACACTGGGGTCTGGGAATTGTGCATTAACTTGGTGTTCTGTCTGTTTTTCCTTTTCAGATCTTTTATTGAATGTGTCATGAGTGTGTTGTACGCGTATGCCTCTAGCTGCCATTTTTATTTTATTTGTATTCTATGTTTATTTATTGTCTTTAAGGCAGCTACTACCATGCACTTGAGTCCATGACAAATTTCCCCCATGGGGCAAAAAAGTATATTCTATTCTATTCTATTCTACACTACGTGATGGAAATAATTAATAATTATAACAAACTTTATGTAGCAGTTTTCAAGACAAAAACGAGTTACAATACAAAATGCTTCACAGAGAAATAACATAATAGTAATAAAACAAAAAGAGAATACACAAGAGTTCAACAAATGCAGCAAATTAATGTCATTTAAAATTGTAGCACATTCACAAATAAAATCTAAAGGAAATAAAACATGGTAACATGAAAACAGCTGAATGATGAAGCTGCCAGTTTGAAAATGGCAGTTTGAACAGTTGAGTTTAACCGTTTTTAATTGTACAACAGATGCAGCACATTTCTTTGACAGCGGGTGACTGTTCAAGAGGGTTGGTACCCTGGAGGGAAAAAACAGAGCGTCCTCCTGCAAAAAAACGACCCCACAGGTCATTAGTTCCTACCCTGTAATACGACCCATAGGAGCGACAAAACACAGGACTTCTACGCGGGACACCCATGTTCAAGTCCCGAGTGAAGCGAGACTGGTGTTCGTTTTCAGGTGTTTAATTTGGTTTCATTTTAATTTGTTTTCATTTTGGTTATTTCTGCATGCTTATTAATGTGACCATGACGACGAAGATCCTTACCGTAACCTTACCCTAACCTTAACCCTAACCTTTCCTAAACTTCACCAAGTAATTTTGGTGCCTAAATGCAACCATTTTGAGAGTTGTCTGTGTGCATGCGCACTACGGCTTTAAGAAACGCTCCTGTTGGTCGTATTCTGTGGGTCCTATTAGAGGGGAGGAACAACTGACCTTTGTGGTTGTATGGGTTGGAGGATGTGGTGCAAAAAGCACACAGTCATCCTTAGGATCATTTTGTTCGCAGCACCACCAGCAAACTTGAGATCTCTCACAGGATAATAAGGAAGGCTGCATAAGTTCTCTAATGTTAAAAAAGGAGGGCAGGAAGTGAGGGGGTGAGGGGAGGTGCGTTTTACTGGTGCTGTTATACAGAGGTATTAAGACAGGTGAATAATGAGTTGCAATAATCAAGTCTGGGTGAAACAAAGTCATGCACAATATGTTCCACAAGAAAGACTGGACATCTCATACTTTTAAAGGCTAGAATTTGCAGATTGTTTCATTCAGTTCTAATAAAACCCCACCCTGCAAATCTTGCATAAGCACAAGGCCTTGCACTATTGCCACACGTTTTCAGGATTCAGCAAGTGACTCAAAAGCAGACAGAACAGAACAAACCCACAATACATAGAGAGAATGAAAGAGAGAGAGAGCGAAAGAGAGACAGTCTCACCGGGACCCGGCAGAATTCCTGACACGTTTTACCCCTTTGCTGCTGCATTCATATTTGAGTGGTTAACTGCAGGAGGATGTCAAGACTTGTCCAGATTTAAGTCTTAAAAATAAAATGTTTGAAATAATGGCGAGGGTCCTCATTGGGTGGCCTGTCATGGTCAGTTTAGTGGAGGAAATCCCATTCACAAGTAATGATATACAGAATTGTGATTCGACAGATTTACCCCATAATCACCATAGCTAAGATTTGTTTTAATTTTCGAACTAAAGCTGTGATCACCAATTTGGCAACAGCAGCTGCTTAAGCCTTTAAACAGTGGGAATTTCTACCTACACAACCACCGAAACGTTTGTTGCAGTTTCTGTTGCATAAAGGTATGCTTCACGCAAAAACCATATATTTTACATCATTAACCCACCCCAAGTTGTCTTGAATGTTCAGGGAAAAAAATTAGTCATTTTTATTAAGTGAAATTGGCAGCAAAAAGGTTATGAAAACATTCGTTTCAAATTCTAATACTCTTGCTCTTATGCACATAGCTTGCATGTCACCAGAATGGAAGACCTGTCTCCAGCATGTTCATCGGCTAGGAGTTCTACTCACTCATTGACTACACTGACAAGCCAGAGGCATGTCTTCAGGTCTTCTTCGGTGTATGTTCAGCCAGGCCATATAGACATTCAGTGTTTCTGGTTATCCTGTATTGTGTTATTATCCCCCTCTACAGGTTTAACATTTGCATGGCATCAAAAGTGGATTTAAAGTGGAGGTTTTTCCATTTTGTTTTTTAGTTCCTTGTTTTTCATATTTGCATGAACAGAAAAGGTTGGACTCGTACAAGTTGGTACTGACTGAGGGAATCAAATTATACATGCAAAATAATAATTTTGGCACCTTAAGAATCAATGATTCATTCACATTTTGCTGATTGGCTGTCTGACAGTTCCTCTCCCTCTCTTCCATCTTTACAGATCTTGGCCCTCCAGGCAGAGGAGTCGCAGAAGGAGAGCCAGGTGGAGGAGTATGAGAGGGAGCTCGCGAGGGCCAGGTGGAGGCTGAAGAAGCTGAGAGAGGAGGTGAAGCAGGCCAAGAGGAAGGCGGAGGAGGCAGGCGAGAGGAATACGCCACTGCAGGACTCAATCAGACAGTCATATGAGGAGATCCTACAGGTAGGAGAAGGAATGTGCATTGTGTGTGTGTATGTGATAGGGGGAACAGACCCTAAAAAGAAGTGCAATTAACTTTTCCACCATCTCAGCCAGTGTTGGGCTTGCTACTCATTACTTGTTTCTCAACCCCAAAATTGACACCTTCTTTTTCCTTCAAAAATCAAAGTCAGTTTCCTCTCCTGTGAGTGATGAGGAACCAAATAGCATGCCCAGAGGTCCAATGTTTTAGTCGTAGGAATACTTCCATCCAGAGAAAGCCAACTTTTCTACCATTTCTTCTAAGTTAGCTGACTGTGAGCGGACAGCAAGTAATTATGAGGAAAACAAATTATGGATAATCATGTTTTTGGATTATTTTTAGTGGAGGTGTTATAGGAATAATCCAACATTATTGGCAAAATATCCTTTTTCCAATTTACCCAGAGTGAGACAAGATATTCAATGCCATTTTCAACTCTGTATGTCCAGTGGTTCAGTTCTTATGCATAACATTTCATGTTAGCTTAGCATAAAAACTTCAAGTCTCTAGGAGTCATTAGCCTAGCTCTGTCAAAGAAAAAAAATAAACCTTAAAGCAACTCCGAAGCTGTCTTATTTACACAATGTATCGTGTATTTGAAATACACATCTTGGAATTTGTTTTTTTAAAACGAGAACGGTTATAGGTCTTCCCATCTAACTTCTCCTAAAACAACTAGTTTAAAAAAAAAATTCCAAGACATGTATTTCAAATACACATGATACATTGTGTAAATAAGACAGCTTCGGAGTTGCTTTAAGGTTTATTTTTTTTCTTTGACAGAGCTAGGTTAATGACTCCTGTAGACTTCAAGTCTTTATACTAAGCTAACACAAAATGCTACCTTAAGGAACCAAACCAGTGGACGTACAGAGGTGAAAATGGTATTGAACATCATGTCTCAGTCCAGGTAAGTCGGAAAAAGCGTATTTTGCCCAAAACGTTAGAGTATTCCTTTAACAAAACCAACAACTAATGTTTTGATTGGTAACTATAGCATTGCTGAAATCAAAAATTAATTTGCTCCACTATTTGTTACTACAAAAAAGTGTTATCAGAGTAATATGTTGACATAGGGTTACATGTAACATGCTGTACCCAACACTGGTCTCCTCCTCTCTCCTCATTTCCTTCAAGGAGGAGCATACTCTGTGCTCTTTATCAGGAGGTGCAGTCACTCCAGAGAGCCAGCTGGAGGAGTCAACATCTCCTGCAGAAACCATCGAAGACGAGCCACTGCCTGTGAAGCCATGGGGAAGGAGCCAATCGCTGCCTGCCTATGCAGACCTGATAATGGTACACTGAGAGACACTCTTAAAGCTCTCAATGCTCCAATTTTGTGTTAAGGAACACTCCAACGTTTGGGCTAAAATACAATTTTTCCAACTTACCCAGACTGAGACAAGATGTTCGATAGGGTTCGGTTCCTTATGGTAGCATTTTGTGTTAGCTTAGCATAAAGACTTGAAGTCTACAAGAGTCATTAGCCTAGCTCCATCAAAATGAAAATATAAACCTTACAGCAACTCTAAAGCTGTCTTATTTACGCAATATAGTATGTGTATTTGAAATACACATACTATCTACTGTACACAAAGTAGTACAGTAGATTTGCCTCGCTAAAAAACAAATTGCTGTGACACTCCATTAAAGTTCATGCACGTTCGATAGCTAGGGCTGCCCGCCCCACAAAATTTCTATTCAATACATTACCAGTCATTATGTATAAGTTTACATTAATAAAAATAAAATATTCACTTTAATGCATTGATTCAGCATCACACTTGTATATAGGTAGGCTATGTAAGCCCAACACGATGTTACAGAAATGTGATTTGACTGCATCGATTTGACGTTCTTCGTGGGCAATTAACAAATGACCCAATTCAAGAGAATGGTTCACTTGATCTCATTCAGTGAGTGTAGCTGCCTGGCTGTCTCGACATGAGTCTGATTCAGTCACTTCTCGTTGACTCATATGTCCCAGTTTGAGAGAACTGTTCATTTGATCTCATTCATTGAGTAGCTGCCAGACTGTCTCAACTCAAGTCACTCATTGACGTCCTTATTCAAGACAGTGATTCTCACTCGTTCATTGGTTGTCCTGCTTCCCATGTTTTGAGCGACTGCACCACCCTAGCAGGCAGCATGAGAAGTACCCTGCGATAACGGCAAGTGGGCGTGGGCAGTATGAGTGGGAAAAATCAAGGGATTCATAAGCACTCGGTACATTCGATGGGCTGACCAAGTACATCCCGGACACTAAAAAGGGTCGTTCAAAAAGATTTGTTCGTTCATGTTCACCCATCACTATTGTCCTGCAAGCCACTGAGCAGTATCCATTTACTGACCAAAACAGCATGAATAGTGCCAAGTGCAAAACAGTATTCATACTGTTTTGCACTTGGCACTATTCATACATTTTACAATTTTGTAAAATGACAGTTTTAATTATGCTAAGATGATTGCACAGATAATTTCAAAGTGCCCTGCTAATTAAATAGCATCCTCTCACCTATTCATCAGCATTATTAAATAACATTTCACCTGCCAACTATCTCTCTCTCTCTCTCCCTCTCTCTTCTTCTCTTTGTGTGTGTGACTGTGTGTCTCTCTACCAGAGGACCAGTGATTCTTCCTTCTGCAATAATCTAACAGAGACCATAGAAGATGCAGATGACAGCTCTACCAGCACACCAAAGGTAGACTGGTTACTATAGCACACTTCCCATAATGTACAACAGCACATCTTTGCAGCATGTGCTACATGATATTGATTTTAAGGCAATAATAAGTTGCTAGGAAAGACTTGAAGAGGAAATATTCCTTTCATTGAAGACTGGTTGGTTGGCTTGTTTGCAGACTGAAGCCATCAAAGCTTGTAACAGTGCTGGATAATTAAACCCTTAAACAAGCTTATACTACTACTTGCAATTGTCTGAAGCATGAAACTGACAACATGAAAAACAAGCCCAAAATAACAGGAAGATGAAGGGAATTGAAAAAAAATCCTGCTTTGTTTGTGAAGCAAACACTGTGGTCTCTTTTTCCTGTTCCACAGATAGATAGATCTGAGGTGGAGGATGACAGAGAGGAGGAGAAGAGGGAGGACAAAGGGGAAAAAGAGAAGAGAGAGAAGGAAGATGTGACCAGTAATCCAAACACGATCAGCCAGCTGGACTTCTACCAAGCCGACCCCTTTGTCCACTGTCAGACTGAACGTATGTTTCAAACTTAGAACCTCAGCCTCTGTCAGACTGAACACGCAGCACATACCTAAAGCCCCTCAGGGGATATCAGATTTAATTAGGAGCTGGCGAGCTCGGCTGCCAGTCCCTCTTGTATTTGCCTGTATTATTCTTTCTTTCTTTCCCTGTCTTTCTTTGTTTCTTTCTTTCTTTCTTTAAGTACTACAAAATAAGTACACTTATACTTACTTATTTAATCATAAGTAAGTACACTTATAGTATCTTATACTTGTTTGCTTATTTATACCTTACACTTACTTACTGAGGGTTAGGCTTAGGCTTAAATAATTTACTTATACTTACATACCTACCTACTCATTTATTTGATTACGTGACCTTACATATTTACAGAGTTAGGTTAGATTACTTTGAAATGCAGCCAGTTACTGAATACAAATTACATGGAAATTTTTGTAATTTGTAATGTAATCCATTAGATTAAAAAATGTTTTAATCTAATATGAATACTTTTGGATTGCTTCAAAATCAAACATTCAAAATACTGAATCTTATACTAAAGAAAGGGACACAGCCACAGAAAATTGAGTTCCACAAATGTTCTTTTTTTTTTTCTTGAAACATCTCAAAACATTTTCAGTGCAAATATGCATTTTGAATATGCATTTTGCATATTCAGATTTGAAGTTGAGGTCTTTGCGGATGACAGCATCTTTTTGCACAAATTGCACCTGACATAGACGTTCTTGTGTGCTGTACATTTTTTTAAGTATCTAATTACTCATTTTTCAAATGTAATCTGGGCCGATTATAGCTACTAATTTTTTGTAATCTGATAAAGTAATCCTGATTACATGTAATCTATTACTATCCAACCCTGCATATTTACTTACTTACATTTACTTAAACCTACATAATCAAACCTATTTATTTACTTAAAGACTAGCCCTATTTATGACTGCTCGCAGTCCTAGTTTTGGTGTGTTATTTTTATGTCCCTCACAATGAAGTCAGGTGGGATTATGGGTCTGTCTTCATTTTATGTGTGGATTTTGTGGATCACAAGGACTCAAGACAAACTTTCAAAGAACTGGGCCAATTTTTTTTTTCTTGCATCATCCCACCAGACCTGACTCTTTGGCTGGCGCTGTATTGTTATAAGTGCTAAGCAGCGACTCGCCTCGTTAGTCTCATGTCTGTTGCAGCAGCATTTGAATGGACACAAGTTAAGAGATGGGTGGGTGAATTGTGCACAATCTTGACAAATGAGGAGAATTCCTCTAAATATTATGCATACATTAGGTGAGTTTAGACATGTCTGTTTTCGCCCTATTTTGATCATAGCACCAAATAAACCTTTCTTCAGAAAGAAAAAAATAATGTAACAGGCAAATCTCCTGAATTTGCAAATCTTTGCAAATTTGCAAGTCTTTTTTTCTTGAAAAAGGCTAAACAATTGCAAAATACAGCCAAGTAGTAACATGCTGGAGCCCTGACTGCCTATTTTGATTAAACCTACAGAAATTATGCATCTCACCACTGAGGGACAGTGTTTTTAAAGCCGAGGCGTTAGTTACAATTTGAGATCAAAATTTTAACTTTTAATAACCAGTCATATTTCCCACATTACAAGTTTGAATGAATTTTGTGTAGGGCCGGGTGATATAGACAAAAATGTTATCACAATTTGTCATATCAGTTGATGTCAATAATTAACCTCCTGGGCTGAACCAGCCTCCTTCTGAAATTGTGATGTTTTGCCTCCTGATTTTCAGATGACCTTTTTAATGAAGATCTGTTCCCTAAGACAGACTCCTCTGGTGAGTAGTAGTAATAACAAGTGTGTTATTTTGAAACCAAATAGCACTAGAGGGAATGTCATGGGGTCACCATAATTGTCAGTTTTCATCCTCTAGGTGACATGAATGTCACCAAATTCCATGGCAAACCACCAAATAGATTTAGAGATACGTCGCTCTGGACCTAACTGCTGATCGGCCGATCAACTGATCAAACAACCGACCAGCCGACTATCCAACCTTTTTGCCTGGCTTCCTAGTGGGGAAAAAAGACATATTTTGCTTTAAACTTTCAGGGGACTTGATCTTCTTGTTCTAAGGATGTCACTAGTTGATTTACAGAGATAAATTGTAGGATTGGTCCCGTTTTTTACCTCTAATGCTGCTTGAGACCCTGTAAATTCAAATAAATTTATTGTATGGCTTAAAAAATGAAAATAGTCCAGAAAGTTAAATTTTTACATTGAAGGTTTTCATCTGCTGTTCTCGTAGCAGGTATTTTTCTAGAAATTGCTTGTTTCAGTTGTCAGGCTTCTAATCATAAACTGTTTCTAATTGGCCCTTTTACCAGGTGTACTTTCTGCTGACCCCTTTGACAAAACATCAGTGGTTGTAAATATACAGAAAGTATAAAGGAAGAAATGATATAATGCAGATTACAATAGATATACTGTTTTACTTTTAAGTGCTATACAAAGGCAGCTGGACTTGCTTGAGGTTCTAGAATACATTTAACCTCTCACCCAAAAGGCTTCTTCAGCTCTAAATGGGTGAGTTGGAACTGAAGAAGCCTTTTGGATGAGAGGCAAAACGCTTTCTAGAACCTCGAGCAAGTCCAGTTGCCTTTGTATAGTACTTAGAAGTACCGTGATCTGGATGAATGAGAATCTTCACAGACTGTTTTAATTATCACATTTTTAAATATGTTTGTGTTAATTGGTGTGTTTACCAGATGCATTTGCAGCTGACCCGTTCAAAGGCACCGACCCCTTTGCAGCAGACATTTTGTTTCCAGAGGAAGGCGTCTGTACAGATGAAAGGGCTGCAAATGCCTGTGATGAGGCGGACACCAGCCTATCCTGCGCTGAGAATAAAGCCTCGACGGGAACTCAGTGCTTCGAGTCTGAGTTCCCGGATGACGACAGTGACATAGAGATCAGCTACAGCCGAGAAGACCTGGACGCCATTGCAATGGACGCTGCTGCGACTGACGATGCTCTGGGATTCAGACCTATCCAGAGTTCGTCGGACGAGCTGGCGCCAGAGCCCAGGCAGGGCTGGAGGTCTCAGGGTCAGTACTCTGTAGAGTCAGACCCTAATGGTTATGAGCTGGACCTGGGTGCTGTCTCCCCTCCCTCTGACATAGAAGAACTCAGCCTGGGGTCTCTACCTAGAGAGGGCGCAAATGAGGCAGCAGGGCTAGAGCAAGGTAATTAAATCCCTGGTTTCTGTTTCTCAAATTTTAATTGTGGTCTTATAATTTTTACTCCCAGTATAGGGTAGGAAAGCAGGTACAGGACATCACTGTTGGTCAAAAGTCCACTGAGACAATATACTGGACTTCAGGCATGATCATAACTTCAAGTCTCTGTTACATTTCAGGAGCAGAATCACATTGTAAAGGATATGTGTGTGTGGTTTTTAGATAGTAGACAGTAATGAAAAGAGAAAAAAGTAAAAAAAAAAAAAAAAACCTCTTTGGCAGTAAATTAAATGCTGTTTGAAAAATACACTTCTGGATCTCTTTCGATCTTCATGTTAAAAAATAACTTGAAAGAGTCATGGATTCATCATATGAGGTAATTAGCCATGCTGTAATTTCAGCTCTACAATTCCAGTAGAAATTGTGAGGTGTGGTTGAGGTAAAGGTCACTAAAGGTCAACTGTGCTCCAGTGTGGGAATGTTGCCACAGACAGTAGCTTAGCAAAATTGCGTAATGCCGAAAGCAGGGAGTTTTATCAGTGGATGACGGGCATAATTATCATGTGAACTCTTTTGGGATTCGATTCAACATAAAGTCATATCAGAAGTTCCATACTATAGCTTGAAAAATGCATTACAATATGTAATACAGGAATCAATGGCAAGCCACAAATCTTTAGAAATATTTTAAAAGTGAGTTTATAAACATGTAAATGGTGGCATGACTGGGCATATTTTGCTTCCAAAACAGGTGTGGCATACACACTTTCCTACTTTTTCATCTTTGACAGTGTTTGACTTTTTTAGCTGGGTTTAAGATCCCATTCACATTAAATGAAATAACTTTAAAGACTTGTTTGTTCATAGTTTTCTACATAAATTACCACATATAGAACCACTCCCAATGTCTCTGATAGCATTAATTTTGTGCATGAAAATATCTCTCCCAAGAAACCGATATAAAACAAAAACAGAACAGTTTTTAACAAAACACCACCTGAACAGTTAGAAACAGCTGTTTCCAATGGTGAGGCTCGTTTAAAAAGTGGGTCTTTGTAAAGTCAAAGCCCCCATAAGGGAAAGTCTCACTTTTCAACAAAGGTGGGGCCCTAAAATATGGCCACATGTTGGCCATAGTCCAAATAAGTTGTAAATAATATAACGGGAATAAATAAATAAATAAAACAAATCGTGGTCAACTAGCCAATTATAATTGGCTAGTTGACCACTAACAAGCCCTGACTCTTAGTTAGGAAATAGAACTGTAGGACTAATATAAAGCTACATCCGTCATATATAGCCTATAATATTGCACAGTTCTCAGGAATCGGACAGAACTTATCTTCAAGATCGGGGATTTGCTTGCTGTCCATTGGGCTTCGGTGCTAGAGCCCGGTGAGCCCGTTCAATTCCAAGGTCTCTGTCAGGAGGAAAGCCCAGCGCCTTTTTCAACAAACTGTCCAGAAAGCCAACCATGTCGGTAGCCTCTTGTCTTCGGGTATTCTGTAAAACCTTAAGTTGTCTGTTAGTGCGCGACCCTCTTGGTCTATCAGCCTGGCTTCCAGGTTAGCCTGGTGCTGCGTTAGCCGCTTGATTAGCGTTGATGCTGCTTGTAGCACGGTTTCCGTTTCCTCAATTCTCCCCTCTGCCTCATTCAATCTGTCATTTGTTCTCTCCAACTCTTGTTTGATGTCGGAGAGCTGTGTTTTATTGTCTCTTCTGAACTCCCGGTGTTCGCTGAGGATACACCTTACCTCGGCGCCATCTTCTTCACCATGTGCATTTGAGCTTGGAGAGCTATTTTGGTTGCTTTGCCTCGCTTCAGGATCATTTTCTGTCACATATGTCATAGTCCTACTCTTACTAGAGCCCCCTTTCTTCATTGTTGAACAAAATTTTCACTGGGGTTGACATTATTCAAGTTTTTTGGGGGTTATTTCACAAAACCATTTGGGAGCTCAAACATGAGGCTGTCATCCTCTTGATTGCACAACCGGAAACCAAATCTGGTTAGTTTTGACTAAACCTACAATAAATATGTTATCAATCAAACTGTATCTCATCCATCATATCAGATGTGGACAGCATGATTGGTCTGATGTACTGTTTCAATTCATTTAGGCCATTGGGCCTTGTCTGTGCCAATGGGACTTTTCACATGGGAATGTTGAGGTTTTGTCCATCCATGTAATTTAAAGGTAACATTTCCCTTTTGTAATGTAGCCTCCAGGGATAGCTTATCCACCTGCAGTTGATTGGACAATGTGACTGTGTGTAAATGTTGGAAAGTGAGCAACCCTACTGGTCAATATCCAGTTTCTAATGTAAACACCAATATCTTTATTATGACTGTACATTTTGATGTGTTACTATTTTCCATACTTCTGATTAGTTTTAAATTACTGTAGGACCTGGTTTATTTGGTTGTTCATGTGGCCAAATGCATTCTCTGATCACCTCTGTTTGGGTTGTTGGGTAATCATTTTCTCTGTCCTGGTTTTTATGCATTTTTGTATATAAAATCAGATCACCCAGGATGCATCTTGGACGGGATCTGCCAGTTTAAATTTGGGTTCACTACCTGGACATATTTTTTTCCAGTTTTGCCAACTTCAGTGAATTGCAGTACCAAATTATTAATTTTTACTGCTGATTGCATAAAAGCCACCAACAAGACAAGAGACATAAAACTATTCATTTCCTGCTTGGAGACGCACTCAGCTGGTATCCAAAGTGATATTTCATGCTGTGACAACAGTACAAGTTTTAAAATTGCACTAGGCAAGATTTTCATGTACAAATCTGGTTTTACCAGGCAAAATCACAAAGTGGGCCTGCAATTCACTAAGGTGAATATCCCATCAGAGTTTGTCTAAATGAAACTCTGACCTCTGTATGGTCACTAGTGGGGAAAGCTCTCCGCAGGGCAAGAGACAAATCAGAACTTAAGAATGGAAAGAATGCAAGCTCTCCATCCAAAGAAAGCTTGATTATATATACATTACTAACTGCCAGAAAAGATAAATATGAATAGTTTGTGCGGAGTTGCAACACTGTACCACAATCTGCTCTTGAACCAAAACTAGAACTGACAGTGATGAACATGGAACAATCACAAAAAAATCATCTCCTGCCACCACTGCTACAAAACAGATACAGAGGAACCTATACAGATATATAAATTTGTGGATATAAAAAGCCAATATTGTCCTCTTAATAATAATTTGTATAAAAGATGAGAGGTTATGATTTTCCTCAAGTGGTTTATTTGCGGTGGTTTATTAGAACCATGTCAGAACCCGTTACAGTTCTGACATGATTATATGAAGAAGATACTTTCAGCAACTGCTTTGTATTCCCAAATTAATAGTTTTGTGCAAAAGCAGTCTTTTTCATGGAACCACAATCACACAAAGTGAAAAGGAGCCAATGAACTAAAGATAGGAAATTGGACAAAATTGCACTTTTTCAGTCTGTAACGAATATCAGCCACCTGACTGACAAATACCTTTTATGTTCTCATGGATTTACATTTCCAACATGACAACTCCTTAATTTATGTTTATAGTGTAGTGATGTTGCTTGATGGCCCTTGTTTTATGTTTGTATGACTGTGATACTGCTTGAGCCATCCTTTTTTCCACTCCTAGCAGTCTGATCCATTCTTATTTTCTTTGTGTAACAGTGACCTCTCTTTCTTTCTGCTCTTAGGTCTAGGTTCTGGTTTGGCTCATACTGTCTCTGAGCTCCAATCCCATCCAGAACACATTGGGTCTGACCCAGTCCTGTCACAACAAGATTGGACCGATCTTGGCACCACAGAGCATGCCCTCCCTCATGAGCTTATATCCTCTCAGGGAGCACAGTGGGACACTGAAGAAGAATGCCAAAATCCAGTGACTCCCCAGAATTCACTGGACTCCCAGAACCCCCTAGTCCAGACCGAACAAAACAGAGATTTGAGTTTTGAGTTGAGCTATGAACCGGCCAGCCAGGCCTCTTTTGACCCATACGGTTTCAAACTAAGTCCAGAACATTCCAGTCACAACCTCTTAGACCCAGACGAAGCAGAACTGAGCCCAGAAACCAATGACCCTGATCTGACTTTTGACCCTGAGCCCTCCTCCTCTCAGCCTGACCAGCTGAACTTTGATCCCTATGGGTTTGACCTCACTTCCTCCCAGATGGTACATCAAGATGTCTTTGACCCCTATGGATTCAAGCTCAGCCCTGAGGAAGAGAACCAGGAAGTACTTGACATCTGTGACCATGACAACCAGAACATGATGGATATTTGTAGCCATGACAACCAGGAGCAAGCAGAACCATGTAACTGTAGTAACCAGGAAGTACTGGAACCTTGTGCCCATGTCAACCAGGAAGTGCTGGAACCATGTAGCCACAACAACAAGGAACTGTTGGATTTCTGTAGCAATGGTAACCAGGAAGTGCTGGGACCTTGTCATGACAACAAGGAAGTTCAGGATTTATTTAGTAGTGAGAATCAGGAAGTAGTGGAACTCTGTAACCAGGAAGTGTTGGAACCCTATTACTATGGCAATCAGGAATTGCTGAAATCACATAACCATGACAACCAGGACCTACTGCAACCTTTAAACGTTGATAACAAGGAAGTGCTAGAACCCTGTAGCCATGGCCACCAGGAACTACTGGATTTCTGTAGCAATGAAAATCAGGAAGTGCTCAATTTGGGTAACCATGATAACCAGGAAGTTCTGGATTTGCTGAGCAAGGATGTTATCTCTGAAGCGAACAACAACCAAACTTGTGTTCTGGAGAGAGAGTTCAGTGTTAATACCACCAATAACAGTTCAGACAGTGATCTTGCATCAGAGCTCTCTAACTGTCCAGCCACCATGGACCTGTTGGGCATGGAACTCAGTAACACTAGTATTTGTACCACTAACACTACAAACAACACCAACACTGCTGATCCTCTTAACACGGCTTCCAGTCAAGACCCGGACACACTCAACATGTCTACCAACCAGGACCTAGCTACCTTCGGTGTTCCCACCAGTCACAACTTGTTAGAAGGTGACCTGGGTTCAGTGTTTGTGGCTGGAGGCTATGTCGGTTGTCCTGACGTAGCTGATGATCTTGAGCCTCTGGACAGCAGACAGGGTAAACCCGTAGCAGAGCCAGTGCGACCAGTCAGACCAGTAAGACCACCTCGGCCCTCACTCAGGGTAAGTGGGAGGCCTGTCACCCCTACCACATCCAGGTCATCATCATAAGACTAGTAATCTTTTGAGTCTAGCACTCAGTTGCGCCTAGACATGCTGACCAAATTCTGAATAAAAGTGGTAAACATGGCCCACTGATATTTGATTTTATCATGCAATATTCACATCACATAGGACTAACCGTCAGAATGACTTGACGCTTCCAAGTCATGTCTCGGAAATGTTAAGATGTTCTCATTTGAAGTCATCAAGACACTGATTGACATTTTCTGTACACTTTGCTTTTCCTTATCAGCTTTTTCACCCTGAACACGCATGTACTTAGTAGGTAATAAATTTGAATGTACTGTGTTACAGCAAAACAACCAAGACTGGATTTTCTTGTTTACTTGCTCCCTTACATGTCATATAGTTTTGACATTTTAATCACTTTTATCATCTTTATTGTGTCATATTCGAATCACAAATTGTACATCATCTTTTCTGTCTCTTTTAGGCCAAAGAGAAGGCTCAGTCCCAGACCCAGGGTATTGACCTGAAGTGACCTCTGACCTCTATTTGACCAACACCCATCTGGGGTTACCATGACAACAAACAACATCCTACTGGGCTTCCCACGACAGCCGGGGCAACACAAGAGACAGGAGGAGAATGAGGAGGAGAGGATAAGTAGTAGATGAGAGGATAGGAGGGTGAAAAGAAGACAGGTTGATGGATTTAGGGAGAGAAGATGAAACAGGGAGGAGGTGGAGAAATTTGAATGAAATGAGAATGATGTGGTTAGTTATGAAAATAAATGTTTTAGTGTTACGTTAGGAGATTAGTTAGGAAGGACTAAAGTTAAGAATGAAAAATGAGAACAAGGCAAGCTCTATAAATTACCAGGTAACATGGGACCAGCATTGAACAGGACCAGAAAACTCCACCTCTTTGGTCCACAAAGAGTTCTGGTCCCATGGTCACCAGACTAATGCACTGTCATTAAGGAAACATTATAGGTTCATAGTTTTGCCTAGTCTTGAGTAATTTATGATTTAATGTTGAAAATCCACTGCTCTCTCTTTCTCTGCTGGAAAAACACTGAACAACATTCCCAGAAAATGTTCTTAAAAGAAATCATTGTCTAGTGGTTCTACCCCAGGCGAAGCCTGTGACTCGACGATGCAGATTTGGGTTGATATTGTATGTACTATGTACTTACAAGTACATAGCTGCCAACACACTCTGATTTCCTGAGAGTCTCTCTTATTTCCATCCTTTTCAGTGGATTTTGACTGGACTAAATGGTCTAAAAGGGAAATGAGTTCCCTTATTTTGGTTATAGCTTTGTGTTGGAAACCGTGTAAGTGGACATTGTCTAATAGATAGCTTGTATATAAATTATCTGCTCTAGAACAGTCTATTGTGGTTTTGAGATTATGTAGTTAGTTAATAGTTCTAGGTACAGATTAGGTCAGAGCCATAGAAAGAGTTTGGCCGGGTTGTACAGTGATGCCGTGCTGCTGCCCCTTCTCTAAAACCAGGAAGTGTCGGCTACAATAATGGATTATTGTCGTCCATACCTTCACCATGGTAAAATGCCCAGTGTGTTGAATAACCGGTTACATAAAGGTGCTACATTTGGCATTTTAACATCAATAAACATGACCACATTAATTTTGAGACATTACTGTAAGTACTATAAAGAGAAGACTGGTAGCCTCTAGCAGTCTGTACACTGTATTTTACACCCGGTGTGCCACCAAGTTGGATTTGGTGGGTGGGTGCTGTTCTTCCAGAGTTCAAGTTTTCACAGTTTCTGTCATAAGATGGAAGTAGAGAAAGGATAATGGGTAAATCACTTCTAACATGTCCCACACTCCTTCAGGGTAGAGGAGGGGTATATAATACAGAAATCAACAGGGCTTTTGGGAAATGTAGTCTTAAATTTTTAGACACTCTATGACTAACCATACCTCTGGCATGAGATACAAGCTGCCAGCAGACTCTACTATGGTCTCTTTTGTTAATCGTTATATGAAACTATTACAATTAATTTGACAATGATGTATTGATGTTCAAAAATTATATGTGTCACATCTTTAAAGGCACACTCCTCAATTTTGGTTACATGGAACAACAGAGTGCCACAGAAACTCAACTTTCTTTCCAAACCTTGCACTGCAACTGCACATGAACACGTGGCTGTAGATGGTGGCGGTGAATGCGTAGGTAGAGTAGGAGACTGGGACTTAGAACACAAGGGACAGGCGTTGTCTACAAGCAGATGTGCAAGCCATCCAATGACTGTAGCTAATTCTAATCATGTCCATTTTTTTGGAAATATGATGAATTCCATTATTGTTCTTATTATTCGGAAATTTACAAGAGGGATACTCCCTCAAAAGTCGGACTCCCCGTGAAATCAGCGTCATTGTCTGGCATCAGTGTGGAAGTAAACAGGCAAGATGTATCAGATTAAATGCTGAATAAAAGTAGTTGGAAAGGCATCATTTGCAACCATTTTGGATGGGACTGCTGTGAGTTTCCTGTTTTCAAAAAGGACATTTCTAATGGACTGTTGGACTTTGCTGAAGGCAAGCAACAGTAGGGAGGTGAGTGCTAGGTGAATCTCTCCTCACTAAAGCTAGCTTTAAGTTGTGGTTATAAATGATGAGCACCAATAAGAGACAGACAAACATAAAGACAATACAAACAATAATAGCCGTCTCCTGGCCCATGGCTTTTACGTATTGCTCAGTACTTCAGACATTGGAGAGTTCCTTGCAGTCAAAAACGCTCTCGCACGCATAGATCATTCATTTTTAATAGCAACATCCATCTGCTCATTTCCTGATCACTGGCTCCATACTAGCTGGGTAGCATATGTCCTAAGGATAAAAAAACAGAAATGGAATGAATCTGTAATGGATCCGGCTCATCCCTAATATTTTGCGGGCTAACAAGTAACAAAGGTAGTCAGGGAAATTGTAGACTAAAGCCACACCTATACATTTCATTTTCAAAATGTAGTGAAGGAAAAGTGAAAGTAAACAGAGAGATGAATACTCAAATTCCTAAAAAAAATAAATAAATAAAAATGGGCTACTTAGGTGCTGTGGTCTATATCAGAGGGGCGTGCATTCTTGAGTTCAAAATCAAAACAATGTTTTTTCATGGTTTTCCTCAAACACTAGAGGTGCTGTGAACTAAAATTGAGGAGTGTGCCTTTAACATTGGCCCAGGTTGGCACTGCGGAGCTAATATGGCTACCACTGAAACCTGCTACGCCCAAACTCTGTCTATGTAGGGCACTGGGTTAATTAATGAGTGTACCTAATGATGTTGGTTGAAATGGCATCAGATCAAACTGCATGAAGACAAACATGATTCATCTGCTTTCAAAAGGTATAGGCATACTCTCTAAAACACTTGTGAACACTGAAAATGACTGCCTATATTGACTACAGTTAAACACAGATGTATTGAAATATGGCACAAAATGCAGTAATCCTGTGTTACTGTTAACCAATGTGTCAATTTTCAACACATTTCAACACAACACACTCATTTGTGGATAATACATGCTATTTTATCTCAACGCATTTTTATGGAGTGTATTAAACAGAAAAGTACTGCCTGGTAAAAGAAACAATGCACATAAAAATACCATAAAAATCAGTTTTGTCCAACTGCCTGGTAAATGAAGCAGTGCACAGTAAAAACACCATGTAACCAAGCTTCTATGTCATTTACAGATGTAAAGAAACATAAGAACAAATCATTGAAAAGTGTATTGATGCAAATGATGAATATATATACACACAGATAAGCTGGCTACTTTTAAACATGAATAGAAAATAACAGGAAATGAAGAAACATTTGAATCAATCGGAACTTTCAGTTCACACCTACCTCATTGACAACTTTGCTGTGGTTGCATGACAACACTGTGAACCTCATCATGGCGAGCAATTGGGCAATTTTTGTAGTCATGGCTAGGTGGAAAAATTCCTAAAACATTTCCATAATAAAACTGTACAGTGTACAGAGCCGTAAGGACACAGAGAGTGCAACACTTGCAACCTGCATGACAGTAAAATGCTATAAGACCAGTAATGTGTGCAAAATTTTTTCCATCAGTTCAACCTTTCAAGGTCACTGAAGGTCAAAGGTCATGTGACCAGTAGAGAGGTCATTTATGACTTGACATTAGTGTTTAATAGTAACCATATGTGTATCTCTTACCAATTCACTGATATGGCCATTATAAATATTCCCCATGCACTGTCATGGGGCTAGTCTCACAAGCCAGACTATCTCCTTCATGATCTTTGAATTCCCCACAGATATGTCTGCAATTGATCCTGTTAAAATTTGAGGAAAAACTCTTCATACCGGAAGAGTATTCGACCAATCATGACACAGTGTTCACGAAAATTTATTCCCTTCGAAAACAACCGAGGCAGCTAGCTAGCATGGATGATACGCTGACGAAACCGGTGGAAGAAGATAGAAGAAAGATGTAAAAGATGTCTCTATGGTGAGGAAGAACCTTG
Source organism: Neoniphon sammara (assembly GCA_900302535.1). Lineage (NCBI taxonomy): Eukaryota > Metazoa > Chordata > Actinopteri > Holocentriformes > Holocentridae > Neoniphon > Neoniphon sammara. Next base: position 22,784 of record OMKZ01012486.1, read on the forward strand.
CTTGTCATGGAAGGAATTTTGCAAAGTTCTGAAAGAGCTGAATCAAAAATATGTTTTTGAATTTCCATTTCTGCTCAGCAGCTAGCTAGCTAGGCTTCGACTAATTTGGTTTCCAGTAGTTGTTTACACGTCTGCACAGGGGATACAGAAGTGAGGAAATGACTGGATATCCACCTTATTTTGCTACTCATTTTCAGTACTTCTGAAGTACAGGCTGTAGGGCAGAAACAATTGGAAACTGCATGAGCCAACATGTCTGGCTTGAGAGACTAGCATTGGGCCGAAACTTTGACCTTACTGTGTGATCCTGACCTTTGACCGGTTCTCAGAATCGAATCAGTTCTTACTTACCTACACACATACAACAAATATGGACAGGACCGAATACAGTACACCCATTTGCGCCACCATGCACGCAGGTGTAACCAAAAAAAACAAACAAAAAACAAAAACACTTTTGTTAAGCAACATAAGCATCTGTTGTCAAATGCAACATATTCTTAAATTGTTTGATTTGAATGTCATTTTATGGGTATTGAACTTCAAAATATCCTAGTCTACTATAAATGCATACTAAATAGGAGGCAGTCTGGTATCTGATTGGCTGTTGAGGCAGGGCCGCTTTAAACAGGAGGACGATGTCAACATAAAAATCATACATTTGTGTTCCTATGTAAAACTCTCAGAATGACAGAAGTCGCAATAATAGAATAAACTAAGTCTTTACAAAACTAGTGATGAGTAATTCAACAATACTGTTGAAGCCATAAGGACTTGGTGAATGCTGTGTCTTCCAGGGCTGGTTTCAGTTCACTTTCACTTCGGTCCATTGGAGAACACTGTTGATCATGAGAATGAATGTTCTGTCCTTAGCAAAATGCTTTTCCAGTTTCTCTTGACAATTTGAGCTGACTGAATGTAAAGTGAACAGAGCCTGGTCGTATAAAACTTGTCTTAAGAATCAGCGTGACACCTCTCATACTCATTTAATGTCACAGCAAAAAACAATTCCTCTTTACAAGAGTTTTACTCCTTGGATTCAACTATGTATCCAGACAAGGCAAATCATTCCACTTATGCTTCCATTTGTGATAATCAAATAATCTACCTGCATGCAAGAGAACTCTTATTTATTAAGTTAAAGTGGTAATCCTCAATTCCCTCAAATTATTTTATTACAATGTAGGCTATACTACTACTACTACTACAATAGTAATAATAATAATAATAATAATAATATAATAATAAAGTTATTTAGTTATTTAATTTATTTATTGTTTAATTATTTGTTTATTTATTTACTGTGCTTTTTTTTTATCTTTGGTGCTAAGCTCTTTCCCAAAGATCACCTGTCAATCAAACAGTGTGGGCGGGGCTTGATTTTCTGTTGATGGCATTTGAGTGTCTTTTCTTCGTCGGTTCAGCCACAGTGGATATCACTGCTTATGCTGACTACCCAGTTCTCCTGTTTTTTCTTCTAAACAAACCAGAAACCAGTGTTTAGAAGAGCAAATGGAAACACTTTCATGAACTGGATATAGGTGGAATATCACTGTTGTGTTATAGCAATGGACAGAATTATTCAAAAAATGTCAGAGATTATGACTTTAAATTATTTCACAAGAATATTTTTCTTAGAATAAACTCAAAAACCAGAATCTGAAGACCAAAACCCTGGTTATGCTGGACTGTTTTTTGCTGTGCTCTCACTGCCTGCCAGCTGCATTTCTCACTGTACATAAGCATAAACATGTAGCACAACAAACATGTCTGACTCTGTGCACTGTAAAAATGATAAGATTAGCAAGCAATTTTATCTTTTATTCAGATTCAAGTGAAATATTTTTTTTATGGTTTCTATTTCTATTGTCTCAGTTTCAAGTGCAGTAACATTCAATTCTCCAACTAGAGAGGGATAAAATCGCTTACACAACTTCATTTTTGGCAGTGTGTGTGTTTTCTATGATAACAATGTATGCACTTTAAAAGCCATGGTGGGGTCAAATGATATTACTGACAACTTTTGTGTGTTGTCATGGTTGCTGTGGTAAAGCCATGGTTTGGTGGGATGATCATAATAACTTTGTGTGTGATGTATGTATTGTCTAAATGTGACGTTCTGTGTTGGAAAAATAAAGAAATATAGCTAATATATAATTCAGCCGCATTGGATAATTTGTCTTCATTGAAGAAAAGGTTTTGGTTGTGTTCTAGAGGGCAGCTTCTCTCTCTCTTCATGCATCAAGCTGCTGTAGAAGCTAGTTTTCTGTTTTCCTGGGTGTTGGTCCACTAGATCACCAGAGGACTAAATATTACCCAATAGTAGGAAGAAGCTTGAGGGCAGCGAGGTCAGGTACCATATTACCAGATCTCCACCCAAATAAAAATTGCTGGTTGGTCTTTTTTCGCTCTTTTCATTTTGTGCTCCTCCTTCCGGCAGTTTCTTGTGCTGCTTGAGAAGAGGAGGACGTGGAGAGGATGGGTCGGGCGCAATCAAGTCTCACAGCAGGGACAGGGAGGGGTTGAAATTTTTTTTTTAATGCTTGCTAATTACATTGAATCAAGAAAACCAACCACAACTATCATGTTTTATAACAGTTATTATATTTCATTCATCATTATGATATGTATGTGTTGGCCAGTTTTGATTATTGGGGGGGTTACAACGGTTGTAACCCCCCCAATAATCAATGGGTGGGATAGTATTACAACCCCAGTCATCATGGCAGGAATCATTAAAGCTGCTAGGGTGATTCTAGGACAGGTTTCCAAGATTGCTGAAAACAGTACCAAAATCGACAAAACAGTTCATTTGTATGTTACTGCCTTTCCATCCCTTTGATGAACAAAAGTTTATTTTTTATGAAAGATAAAGATAAAACTGCAATTGGTGAATCCCATAATCATAGCCAAAATGGTAATGAACATAATAGCTTTGGAGTTTAATAGTCTCTATAAACTGCTGGGCATGGGTATAAAGCCCCAGGAAAACTATGAAAATAAATAACAAATAAATATACAGAATCAGTGTACCATTAATGGAGTGGATAGACCCAATTTAACTGAGAAATTAAATATGAAATCTATAGACATACAATGGATATGGGAGAATTTCTGACTTAATCAAGATCTCATTATTTTTTAAACTGAATTAAAATTTTACATGGTTCTTGAAGTGTTGAGTAATGATCTAGAGTCCATGTAGTCCACTGCGACAATATAATCTATTCACAGAGTATAGCAATATGAAATTTCTTAGAAAATACAAGCCAGTGTTGGACACACAGACAGATAGAAAAAAGGGAGACCTGCTCCACGTATTTCCAAGTGGACACACACACACACACACACTTATACACAAACACACACTAGGCTGTTCCTGGTGGTAAGAGCCTCGTGTTTCTTGGTCATCAGCAGCGTCTGCAGCAGAGGATTGTCACAATGACGATGATGCTGATGAGTATGAGCAGGATGAAGAGCCCACCGACCAGCGCTCCAACACTCAGCTCTGGGGGTTGAATGGGAGGAACAATGCGTTTTTTAATGAATAGATAAATGGGTTTTAATGAGCTAAGTGCTGGCTTGAAGATGTCTGCACTGCAGAAAAGCCTTGCTCTTTTTAATTACAGCCTGATTAGCCTAAATGTCTTAGTATATGATACAAAAACTCTATGCTGTTCACTCAAGAAACTAAGCAAATCATGCACAAATGTCCTTCAATGTCATCTTATCTGCATCCATATTTTATATAAGTTACATCCGCTTCATGGTAGCATTAGAGGGTGAGTAAAATTTGTTCGAGTTTTGGTACGTTTACCCTCCAATAAATCCTATTATCTATTAGTATTTGCTGCTACAACAACCCACTTTCATCATAAAGTTCACTTAAGTTTAAGTGTTTTTCACCTTCCAAAATTGCTGATGTTTAATCTAAGTGACCGAAAGACTCAACTAAAAAAACAAACTGCAGAATAAGCACATAATTCATCAGTGAGTTAGGCATTGATGAGAACTATGTAGACTCAACCATCAAATTACTGATGTCCTTATTCTACATTTTTTTGAGTCTAAAGTACCATCACTTAAAGGAATACTCCTGCGCTTTGGGCAAAATACCCTTTTTCCAACTTACCCGGACTGAGACAAGATTTTCAATAACATTTTCACCTCTGTATATCCTCTGGTTTGGTTATAGTTCCAATCATCTAACTTCTCCTAAAATGACTCTTGTTTTAATTTAAAAAAAAAAAATTCCACATGATACATTATGTCAAGAAGACAGCTTCGGAGTTGCTGTAAGGTTTATTTTTTCACTTTGACAGAGCTAGGCTAATGACTCCTGTAGACTATACTATAAAGACTAGACTAGACTATAAAGACTTAATTATACTAAGCTAACATGAAATACTATTATACTAATATACTGTTAAATTATATAAATTATTATAATTAATAAATTATATACTATAAATTATAGTATATTATACTAATATACTAATATACTATTATACTAATTATACTAAGCTAACATGAAATACTACCCATAGGAACTGAACCAGTGGACATATAGAGGTGAAAATGGTATAAAACACCTTGTCTCAGTCTGGGTAAGTCATATTTTGCCCAAAACATTGGAGTATTCCTTTTAAATCCGCCCTATACTGCAAAATGAACCTGTAAACTCACCTATTACTTTAAAAATTATTATTTTGCTGGAATTTCTCCTACCCTCATGTCTATGCAGATATACTTTCTTTATAGTATTTGATAGTCAACTGGACAGAGTGGCTGTCCCAGCTGGACTTATAAGCTGGATGGTGCGTGTAGATGTGTGGCTGTATTTACCATGCAGCAAGTTCCCCGATGGCCCTGTGCACTCCGGCTCGCTCCAGGCTCCCAGCTGCTGGGCTTTGGCTCTGGAGGGGATGAAGGCAGCCACCTTGAAGCAGTAGCTCTGTCCTGCATCCAGGTTCGACAGCACTGCTGTGCTGGAGTCAGATATGTTCTCCCTCTGTAGGGACATCACGACATAGAAATTATTCTGATATCTCTCTGTTGCTATCTATGAAATGCTTGCTTAGTATCTATATATATCTTTAGGCAAGTTGAATTAAATTCAGAATATCACAGGCAAAGCTTTCTATTTCCAATATTACAATCAAGGTTTGTTCATGAGTATTTGAATAATCTTTATAATAGGTAACAAACACTGCATTCTCTTTTTTGAGCAGAATTGTATTTTGGTTAATTTGATGTTATTTTAAACTACAGCCATTATTACACTGAAGGGGAAAAATGTTATGATGCTAGGACAAATTTAATAAAGTTTATTGTTTTTATTTTGCATGTTCTATGAGGGATTGTGTGTGATTTAGAAATTGGAAAGAATCTGCATGCTTTGTGCATTTTTTCTCTGTTTAAAACTTTCATGCTTGTCCTGATGTTGCTTTCTTGGCCGAGCCTCCCTCTTTTAATCACTGTGAGACTAGACAAATAATGGTTACATATATTCTATCTATCTATCTATCTATAGATAGATAGATAGATAGATAGATAGATAGATAGATAGATATAGATATAGATAGATAGATAGATAGATAGAAAGATAGATAGATAGATATAAAGAGAAGAAAATACAACTGGCCTGCTGGTATAAAGGCTGTTCTATTGTAGAATGAATTAAGACAAAAGTCATGAAAACTTAAAAAAAAAATGTCATG
>OMKZ01012486.1:29681-48878 GCA_900302535.1 Neoniphon sammara
AATCCTGGAAATGTTAACTGAACTCCAAGTTACTACTTTAAATTTGTGAATTTCTCTTGGAGATGAATAAAGTATCTATCTATCTATCTATCTATCTATCTATCTATCTATCTAAAGCAATAACTCTGCTCAACCTATATGCATGCAGCGATTTTTAGAAATGTTAAATGAACTCCACAAGATATCACTTTGTAAAGCAGAAACTTGTGGAGGTCATTTTACATTCCAAATAGATCAAAACACTTGAGTGACTTTCCAACTGGCTACAAACACAAAATCACATTTTGGTGGCTCATTTTTAAATGAATCATTGTTTACTGGAAGGAATATTTTCATCCTGTGGTCCAGTGGTATGCATTAATTTTCTTAAAGGAGCCACTCAAGACCGAGAGCCACAAAGAGCAAGAGCCACTGTCACTGTCAACCTTAAAAATTGCTTTACATTTATGAAATTCATACAAATTACTGATTAATTTTTCACTTCTTTGTACAATATATCTTATTTCCACACTGCCATCTGTACTATGCATATACATTGCATTTTCAGTAGCACGTTATCAAGTCAGACAGGGTTTCCCAGCAAATTGCACCCTCCTCCTTAATTTCTGCTGCCACAGTTTCATTTTGCTGAGATTAAAAAAATAATAATTATTATTATTGTTATGGTCATTATAGCAGTCTTAATGGTCATACTATCTCTGTTTCTTCTTGCATATGCCAGGCTACCACTCGCCCCTACTTTTCTGCTACACACACACACACACACACACACACACACATCTGTCCCAATGTGCAGGCCACATAGCCTATAGATTACAAAATTAATCAAAATCAATCTCTGCCGCTGCGTTACGTTATGTTCTGACAGAGATTAATGCGCTCTCGGCCATGAATATGAAAGTGAATTCTTCAGTTTGCTCCAAACTCTCATGTGTTAGTGACAGTGTCTGCAAACTGGAGACTTGCTGCAATATTTAAAACGCTTGTTTACAGTAACACCCAGACAGATAATTAACATGATTGCTGTGCAAATTTTCAGTATATTTCCCTGTTCAATGCTAATTTCTATTGGAACTGTAGGTAAAAACAATTTATTAATTAATAACCCACACTATGTGTTTATTTTCTAACTTTTCAGTGGATCAGAGTGAGCTGCAAAACAAAGATCTTAGCGAGCTGTGTATAATGAGGCTCAAGGCTCAAGTCCATAATGGCTGCAACTGACCAATAGCACCATCTGCCAAGGTGGATGGAGAACTACATATGGCCCTTACTGACTACCAAGCAATAGTGTCTAGCTACAACCTTGGAGCCACCTGGAGCCACAGCAAGAGAACCTTTTTTTTCCGCATCAAAACACTGCATGGTTATATTTGTCAGGAAAGGAGGTTAAGATTAGGGTTAGGGTTTGGAATGGGCATAGCCATAGACTTTAACTGTGATCATCACAGAAAAATCAAGAATTAAGTCTTTTCTTTGAAGATGCTTAGAAATATGTTAATTATAAATTGTTGTCAATGTGAAATGTGTCAGTGTTCACATACATGCACACACAAACAAATATACATATGTAGGGTGTGGATACACATTAACACTAGCCTGATACCTCCACACATAACTTTTTTGTAACAGGGTTCCCACGGTCATGGAAACCTGGATAAGTCATGGAATTTTAAAATTTTAATTTTCCAGGCCTGGAAAAGTCATGAAATTAAGTAAAATTATCGAAAGTTTTGGAAAAGTCATGGAATATAATTTAGTTGCCTGTAATGAAATTAATTACTGTAATCTCCTATGGATAATCTTCCACGGAACGTTTTCATGTGCAAGTCTGATTTTCTGTAGGTATTGGCATAATGTAACATATGTTGATGTGTGACTACATTATGTTTCTTCAATTTCATGTCTGTTGATGTACTACTTGATGTATTTTGGGAGAGGGTTTGGCTGGGGGATTGTGGTAGTTTGGGTATGTGTGTGTGTGTGTGTATGTGTGTGTGTGTGTGTACCCACTCTCTCTGTAAGGGTTGAAATTTGGGGAAATGGTGTGTGGAGGCTCCTCCGATTCGTAGTCCAGCTCAGCATCAGATTCTGTTTGGATGTCAGCAGAATAGGTCCTGTCCAATAGGAACACATCAATATACCGTCATTATCCCTTCACCCGGGCTCACACTTTCATCAGTTCAGTGTCATGAATTCACAGACAATAAAATGATGAATTGTTATCTCCTACACTGTGTGCTCTTTTCAGTTGTTCCACCTTTTAACAAATAAGTGCCAAAGAATAGAAGTTCTGAGGTAGCGTTACAAATCTCAACCACATCTGTCTCCATCATGGATATATAGCTGACAAGGTTTGTGGTAGTATGTCTGTAGATCCATTCAGTAAGCAAAATTGTGATAAAGTAGATTAGTTTCCAAATCTAGCTTACTGTGACACAGTAAACTGTGTTGTTTTTAGCCCTAGTCTCTACTCCAAAACATGAAGCGCTGGAGCTTGATAAGAGTCCGCTCAGTTCACCTGTACAAACTGTTAGCACTTCACAAAACAAAGTTGCTAAGTCCTTTACAGAAAAAAAACAAAGTAAAACAGTTCAAAGCAAGGAAAGAAATTATAGTACATAAAAATGAAGTGCAAACAGGTTACAATACAGAAAAGTGTATAAAAGGCAGAAAACCATTCTAAAAAAGTGTGTTTTAAAAGAGATTTAAAGGAGGAGACAGTGTACATCTTATCTCATCTCGTAGTTGTTGTTTTTTTCTTTTCTTTTCTTTTTTTTGTAGTTTGCCACAGTAAGGCCAAAAACTGAGAAGACCCTGTCACCTTTTGTTTTAGTCTGCTCTGAGGAACAACCATGAGATATCTGTCTGAGGACCTCTGACTGCATTATTAGGAGATAAAGCCAGCTCTATAATATATTGTGGGGCAAGTCCGTTAAACGCTTATAAAGCAATCAGTAAAATTTTAAAATCTGTTCTACATTTGAGAGTAAGCCAGTGAAGAGAAGCTAAAATGGGAGCGATTCTATGTCTCTTGTTTGTTGTTGTAATAAGTCTGGCTGCAGCATTTTGGACTGTCTGGACAAGGAATGCTGGACTAAGCAAGTGTAAAGAGAATCACGATAATAAAGGCATGAATTACTGTCTCCAAGTTAGTGACTGATAAAAATGCTTTATTTTTTAGATTTTTTTTTCTGAGATAGTGAAAACAGGACTGCACAACTAAATTCACATGTCCAAGTTCAGATTGCTGTCAAGATCAGCAAAAATTTCCACAGCGAGATGTTTATTGACTGATGTGAATAGAGCCTCAGACTATGGCTAGACTAGCTAACAAGCTGATTAACTACACACAAAATCAGGTGAGAGAGAACGATGAGTGAAAACAATGAGTTTCCAGCCAGAAACCCAGAAACAGCGCACATATTAGAACTAACACTTTTTTTTTCCAAGAGGGCAAATTTGCATGTTAAGATAAAACCCCGCTGTTCACACACAGCCACTACGGCCCAAAGTGAAAACTCTTCACACTCTATTTTTAGCAAATTACTAGTAAGATAACAATATGATCCCAAATTCTATAAGCCTCTGCATACATTAATCATTTGAGCTCAGCAGCAGCTCCATTAATGTAGAATTCATAATGGAAAACCAATTATGGGGTGGGGTTTAAGGTGGACTCTGTGTTTTGAATGTTATGTTGAGCATATTGTTTAATAGAACAGAACAGAGCTCATTTCCTACCTGTCAAGGGGTGACAGGGAGTGGGTGAGATCACATTCTATGTCTGATATTTGGATACAATCAGCCGTAGCCTTCCAGTCATCGCCAAGCCTACAATACAGTAAAAAGAAACATTAAAAACACTGCATGCTAACATTTGTCTGTGACACACTGAAATATTATATATTGCTTTTATTACCACTACTACTTTTATGCCCAATATGCACCTACTCAGCATACAAGACGGTGTATGTGTAGTTGGTTGGTGGGGGAGTCCAGGTGAGGATGGTTTTAAAGTTGACAGACACCCAGTTCACATTCTCCGCTCTGGGCACAAAGTCCCCATCTAGGTAGAAATGTGTTTTAAAACAACATAAGCAACACATCAAATCATGCTACAACATCATATCATATCATGCTAGAGTTTCCAAATTGGGCTTGGACTGACAACCATTTAATGCAATTAATAAGTGAAATAAGTTGGGTGAAAAAAAAAAACAAAAGAAAACAAAACAAACAAAAAATCTGCTATATTCATTTAAAGTGATCATTTGCAAAATTCTCAAATCTCCATGAAATTGCACGATATATCATAATACCACTTACTACTACTACTACTAATAATAATAATAAGTAATAATAACAAAAATCATCATCATAATGATAATAACATCAGCACCTTTTTACAGCTACTTCACACAGTTATTGTTCCTTTATATTTAAACATAACTCAGCAGTACAGTCTGTAATTTAGGCTACAGTAGACACTTTCATTCTGGATTGTTCTCTCCTCAAAATTGTTATCGACTTTGCCATCTGATCAAAAAACTTTGAGATTTAAAAAAATGTTTATCTGTAATTATAAAAGCAGCCATAGAGTGTATAGGCCCAGCAATAATTAATCCTTAGTTTAGCCCATAATAATAACCCTTACACAAAAGAAGTATGGTAATTCTAAGGTAAATTTTAAAAGGATGCTATACAAAAAATACAAAAAGCTGTAAACTATATGTTCACTATACAAATGTTACAGGACTATTATGGTGATCCCATAGGATATAGGAATACCACAAGATCACTACCAAACTCACTACCAAGGACACTCTAGAAATCCCTAAGAACAGGATTATTTTTATATTTTAATGATACCAGGAAAGATTAAAAAAATAACACCATAAAAGTCATTACTGAGTACTACACACTATCTATCTATCTATCTATCTATCTATCTATGTGGTTTTACCTGCTACAGTTATCACCCATGCGGACAGGCAGACTCCAAGATGAAGCACAGTCTTCAGAAAGGCCATATCAGCACTGCTCAAACTTAAAAATAAAATAATAAAATATTAATACAAAAAGTTCCTTCTTTCCGTCTTCAAGATTTTTTAAACAACTTGAGCAAGAGAAAAGCTGCTCTGGATAAGTATTTTGTCCACGTTCAGTGTGGTAAGCATACAACAGAATTGGGCTGAGTAGCAGATTGTTTTTCTGAGGTTGTTCAGACTGTAAATTATGGGGAGTTGTTTGGGGTTTTCTTCTCTTCACTCTGTTCAATGATCCCTCCCACATGCCTCACTGGTGATGGTGGATTCTAAAACGATTTGCTCTTTTTGAACTCATCTTTTTCTAATCTTGCTGAGCCACACCTCTGACTCTAATGATCCAAAGACAGCATTAGGCTGGGGTCAGATACAGCGCATTTTTCCGGCTGCAAAACACAAGGTGCACCATACTGCCGGTTTTTGTGAGGCAGCTTGCCGCGCAGAGCTGGAGGCATTGTTTTTTTGCCATTGCTATGTAACCGCACTCCAATATAGAGTTACGCAAGGCGCTTTTTCCTTGCAGTGTATCAAATGCTGTGTTTTTTCACAACTCAGAACTTGTTAAAAACAAGCTCCAAGTTGTGAAAAACCAAAATGAACAGTCATCCAAGTCAGAATTACAAGTTCGAAACTCGGGTACAATTTCAGAGCTCCGGTTTCTCCAATTTCAGTTGAAGTGATGACAGAGCACATTCATTTAACTGATAACACTAGCTAATTGGCTAAATAGCTTAACTTCACCAGCTAGTTAAAGCTATTTAATGTGTGTGTTAGTTAAAGTCAGCATCGGAAATGCATGTTAATGATATGAACTAATGCGTCCACTGTTTTCTTCAGCAAAGTATGAGAGAAACAAAAACTGCTGCAGACAACTTTGGTATTTCCCGTGGAGGAAATATTTCCATTCATTTCCTCTTTTTTTGCTGGCATCAATTTTTCCCAAGTTGACACTTTGAATGCAAGATTATGACAGGTTGGAAATATACATTTTTAAATTCTGACTTGAAATCAATGCAGCATAAGTAGGATCCTTTTCAGCTCGGTGCACTTCAGGCGCTTCCTCAAAAACAGCAAGGCGCCAGAAGCAGATAAACGTGAGGCGCCTGGTGCACAAAGCCAATAATTAGAAAAAGGTACTCCTAGCTCCTAAAACTGCATCCTGTGTGATCCCAGCCTTAACTGGCTGCAATACTGTAAGTCCCCAGAAATGCCACTTCTGCTGGTTTTTCAATGTTAGCTTAGCTACAATGCTAGCTACTTTGCCAAGACAGTTTGTCTCACTGAATTGTTACTGTAGCAATTATTAAGGCTGTAACACACCAAGCTGATCGCCAATGTTGGGCTGTTGGTGAGCATCTGTGGCCCTAGTTTTTGCAATGTGTCCCACACCGTTGGCACACTAGTCAGACCCCTGCTGGCAGCTTTTCAGACGATTGAGCATGTAGAATTGGCAGCGGAGCTGTCGGTGAGAGAGATCACTCTGATTGGCTGTTCAGCTTAGCGAATAAGTGTACAAGAAGACAAAATATGTCAAACCGTCAAAATTTGATGTCAAATGTTGCCTGTTTGTAAGTAGACTTGGCATCCTTTATAGCCTAAATTTCAAGCAAGTTCAAGCACTTTATTCAAAATCCTGAAAAAAACTGACAAAGTGATGTAATGTTAAATATAGCAAAACCTTTAGCTTGCCTACCCCTATGGAGATACAATCTCGTTAGTTAGTGTTTTTTTCCTCTGGATGATTGTACTGATAAGTTCCCTCAACATGAGGAACTGAACAGGAAAGAGCCTTGTGTCGTAAAGATCTTTGCTAGAACGTGCATTTATTTTGGAAGCGAGTGAAAGGAAGACGTAACTCCTTTTTAATGCTATTTTTCTTTTTTAAACAGCTGTTTGCAGGCTGCACAGCAATGAGGTAATGTATCTATTTGTGGCTATGTACGATTAATAACTGTAAAATAATGTGATGTGGCAATCTTGTCTGCCGCGATTCAAACTAGGCTAAAAATGTTCTTCTAATAAGTTCAATAAAATCAGGCTGGAAGACTTCAAAAATGAAGGTCTGCAGGCAATCAAGAGTGTAGAGCAGCTTTATTTCTTCTTGAGATCTCAACAGAAATCAAGCAGGATTCGACCAAGACACCCCAAGGAAGACTGAAAAATTGGGGTAAAACCATTCATATTTATATTGTACTTTGAGGGTATGCCCCGTCTCATGAGGCCTGCCCTTATTATTTTTGATTTGCCCTTTTCTTGACCAATAAGACAATAGTGTCATCTGATATGGGCTGGTAAACAATTGGTGTCTGGAAAGCCACCATGATACACCATCATTTCTCAGTCTGAGACATATCAGTTTTTTTAAAACAAGGGGATCATATTACATTTTGGCAATGGGGCATCCATTAACTCAGTATTTTTCCATTAACTGAGTATTTTTCCACACATATTGAGATATATTGGGCCAGTTGTTATAATCATGTCTTGGTGGTAATGCATACAATGATAAGTTCAGACAATTCTCTTCAGATGATGGTCAAACAAAAGAGATGTTGTTATTTGTGCTTTAGAATGTAACTGCTGTGAACCAATCCGAAAATAACCTTTTATTTATCTGATTCATCTGCTTTGGGCTTGCCTCCGCCGCTCGCTTTCTGCATTCACTCTCTAGCTTGCTCGACCACCGCTCGCTCTCTTCATTCTCTCTCCAGCTCACTTGACCGCCGCCACTCGCTCTCTTCATTCACTCTCTAGGTCATTCAACCACCGCTGCTCGCTTGCGCTCTCTCTCTTTTCTCTCATCTTTTTTAAAATGAGTCAGGAAACTGACAAGCCTAATTATCAAATAAAGAGAAATGTCCTCCCCTCGTCTTAGTAACATCTTTGTACTCCCTCATGCAACATGTAATGTAAACATAGGCTCTTCCAGTCTGTGTGCTGTAAATCATTTTGTCTGATTTTGCGGGAAATCCAATCCAGTGGCAGTTATTTAGAATAACTATATAGAAATAGCCAATATTCCTGCTGATGGTCTCATTTCTTTTGTAGGTCTTATAGAGGCATCAGTATTAAATTGCGACTGTTTCATAACCAGTTAAAAACTCCTTGTAGCTGCTTTAACAAAGACCAGGGAGCAGGATAAATTATGAAGCTAATGTTGTTGAAAACTGTTGTAAACTGTTGGGTCTTTTAATGCAATATTGGGGACATTTTTATCAAATTTTGCCATTTCTACAGCTAATTTCCCACATTATACTTTGTGAATGTATAGCCAACAGATGTGAATGGAAACCCAGCTGTGAGAGGCTGTCGAACATGCACCATCCTTATATTAGGCAACTAAATGGGATGAAAAATTTAATGTATTGGAATGAGTGATTTGATCTTTTGACTGAATGTCATTGACGAGTCCCCAAAAGAGCAGAGCTTTCCGTCATTATAACCATATAAGGAATCCAGAAGGATTCATAGTTTCCACCTGAAATGAGTAGGACTGTGGTAATCTACACAAAGTGACCACAGAGTGCTGAGACAAACAATCAAGCTGTCATTAAATTCTACAGAAACTAAAACATTTTGACTCAGCTCTGCCTGGAACCATCTGCTTCAAAATAATATTATGAAGGAAGAGAGTTTAAAGTGACAGATAATCCTAAAACAACATTTGACCCATAAACCATCTTGACCCTAAGAATGTACGTCACACAGATAGTGTTTAACCACCAAGGTCCATGTAAAAAGTGTGTGATTCATGAAGTTGGAGTTTTCGGAATTTACAGCGTCATTTGATATGTTAAATTCCAGGAGGTGTTTTTGGGAGAACTACAACGACAGAGGAGGTTGGTATGTTTGACTGGAGATTTTTTTTTCTTTTCCCACAGTCCTACTTTCAATGAGGCTATGCTGAGCTTACCGAGGTGTGTAGCGCAAGGCATTATGGTTATTTGAGTGTTTACACCTCTGCAACCCTAAAAGCCGAAGGTACGACCAAAACTTTTAAAACTAATAAAATCTGTTTTTTTCCCATTTTTTTTAATTAATTGTTAAGTAACAAAAATTAAACATGTTGTGAGGCTGCAAAGACATAGGGTAACATGCACTTTAATTTCTTGCATTGCCTGTCAGGGGTCCTCAAGTACATAATGACATTACCAGCTCTTCTATCCATCAACCCTCAGGGACAGGAGAAAAGAGAGAGAAGCCAAGGAATGTGAGAGTGCACATGACTGAAAGAACTGGGGGGAAATCATGTACATGTACCCAATTGAAATGTTCACAACGATCACAAATCGACATTTGGGGGAACAAATCAAAGTATCTATTTTAGTGGATCAGAGTGCTGCTGTAAGGATCTGAGAGCGCTTGGATGAGTGCAGCGGGGATGAGGAGCTGTGTGGGAACATAACAGCAGTTTCTGACATTTGGGAGAAACATCCTGGCAGGAACTGTAAACCTTTCGGCTTGCATAACCTCATTTATGTGACCTCATTCAGGCCTGCGGTCAATTTACACACAAATACACCCAGAGAAACACACAGGCACACAGAGTCATACACATGTTTTTTATTACCTGTGAGAACATTCCATTGACCACATTCATGCCCAACATATAAAGACCTAACCATCAGCACCATGTCCCTGTAACCTCAGGCATAACCCCTATCCTTGAAGTGGTAATCCTTAAGTTCCTCGTTTTTGTCTCCATCTTTGGTGCTTCTGCCCTGCACCTCCCAAAAATCGACCGCTAATCAAACAGCATGGGAGGGTCTGTGATATCTTTTTCCTTAGATTTTACATTGATGAGTTCCTGTAGGTGGCGCTCTTTCCTTTGCCTGTTCAGCCAGGGTACCCATCTCACTGCTCACGACCCAGTAATTCCTCTATTTATTGCAAGCAAAATGTAAACATAAAATGCATCACTTCCTGTCCACAGTTTGTCTGGGTTCCTGCAAAAAAAAAAAAATGTCAGAGAGACAACATACTGACATACACAGCATGCAGTTGGGCTTAACATCTGGATAAAAATGTCCTGAGGGATTAGCTGCTGTGGAGCACCACAGGAAGAGGCTTCCACCAATCAGCTAAATGTAACCTCTTGTCTCAGAGTGACTGATTGGCTGAGGCTCTAAGGGTCAAAGAGGCACAGAAACAAACTGAGCTCCAAAGTACTTGAATGGTACCACACTGTGAAATGCTACAAGTCTGTGCTCCAAGTGTAGGATATAGATCACTCAACCACTTTGAGTGAAACTACAGACTGTTAGCTTTAATCAATTGATTTATTTATTTATCTTAATATTTTGAGTGAAAAAGTAAAGAACTACAACATTCAGTCCCATTTCAGACAACTTATTGGCTCCAAACACAGACAGAATTAGGTCAAAGTGCAGACTTTAAAGGAATACTCCAACGTTTCGGGAAAAATACCCTTTTTCCAACTTACCCAGACTGAGACAAGATGTTCGATACCATTTTCACCTCTGTACATCCACTGGTTTAGTTCCTATGGGTAGCACTTTGTGTAAGCTTAGCATAAAGACTTGAAGTCTACAGGAGTCATTAACTTAGCCCCATCAAAGAGAAAAAATAAACCTTCCAGCAACTCCAAAGCTGTCTCATCTACACAATGTATCTTGGATATTTTTTTAAATGAGAGTCATTGTAGTTAGATGGTAGGAATTATAAATGGTAGGAACTATAACTGCTAAACATATGCGTTATGCAGTTATAGCTCCTACCATCTAACTTCTCCTAAAATCTTGTTTAAAAAAAAATCCAAGACTTGTATTTCATTACCATGTAATACACATGATTCACTGTGTAAATAAGACAGCTTCGGAGTTGCTGTAAGGTTTATTTTTTCACTTTGTTGGAGCTAGGCTAATGACTCCTGTAGACTTCAAGTTTTTATGCTAAGCTAACACAAAATGCTACCCATAGGAACTGAACCAGTAGACATACAGAGAACCAAAAGCATTTGGGCAACAACTTGTTGGACTTTAAAATTCCCCATGATGCATGTTGAACAGATGTTGATATGATATTAAAAACTAATGTAACAACAAAATGAGACGATGACAGATAACAGGTGGAGTCATCCACAGCAGCAACCTGTAGCAGATATCTTTCTGATACCCATTCAAAACATGAACACACAGGCACAGCGTGTGAGGAGCTGAACTTCCTCCTCCATGGCACCATCCAGCATCAGCTGCCTGCCTGGGGATGTTTTTGTGTAGTTTTCAGTCATCATGAACAAATAACCCGTTAAGGTCACGTTGCTATGGGAACACTTAACAAAGAGACATTTATCGTCATGGTTGAATCATTTCTGAATGAGCACATTTACAACAGAACGTCTCCTCCCTAAATGAATAACTTCTGGAGCCAAAAACAAAAGGACGCTGAATTACTGTCACAGGAAACAATCAAGTACAATGATTTTATCTATAAAAAAAGTTTTCCAGAAATTCATGTAGCTAAACCCGTTCATTTTTCCAAACTCCATGATTGCAATTCCAAGGTTTTTAAGCCACAGTGGTCATATTTGTTGTTTATCTTGTATGTAAATGTTACCGCTAGTTACATGTTTGAGATATACAAGCCAGCACCACCAACCTTTCCCCTGGTTCTGTTTCACTGCAGCTCAGTGTTCTGGGCCTGCAAATTATCTTTTAACTCTTTACAGCCCAGATCTGAGCTTCTGATGTTGGACTTAAACCGGGAGAAACCGCATGGAATCAGATTTCCCCGTTTAGCTAGACAAAGACAGGATCACACTTTGATTACAAAGGGTTAACTCACTCTGTGTAAACAAGTTTTTAAGAGCAGCTTTACAGAGCTGTAGCACATGTTCACAGTATCTGTGGGTTTCAGGAAGAAAAATTTAAGACTTTTAATGATCTTTTTTTATTACTCCCTGCAATTAGATTCAAGACCAAATTTTGTAACCAACACAAAGAAAACCATCCTGTTTCTGGCAGCTGTGAAACTACAAAAGGGCAGAATAAGCAAGGGGACATAAGGAAAGTCCAACTGTGGTTGTTCAATAAAAACAAAATTTGCATGAACTGTGTTAATTACATTTATTACATTACCTTTTTTGTAGTTGCACCAAAGTTGCACTTAACTAAGCTATCTAACTACTATCTTAACAGCCTGCTATTAATCTTAATGAGGTAAATTAACAATCTACATCATAGTAAGTTAAACTGATATATGAGAGTATATGAGAAGTCTTTTAATATTTTGCTTAAACTATAATGATTTTTATTTATGTTTGATGTGTTTTGCCTAATAAGCACCAACTGGAGGTTATAGTTTACCCTCCTTTTTTATTTACTATAATTAATGCATTTCTGTATACTCAACTGTATGTTGTAGTTAGCAGTGGTTAGAGTTGCTGTTGTCAAATGCAAAGCAGCACAGGCAGTACATATTGGGTGAGGTTTATTTTGTGTCTGTAGAAGTACAGTTTTCCACAAGACATTAGGGATACTCCCTCATTGCATATTTGGTTTAACTTATATATATTATAAATCATTTACCAATATATCAAGGTCATATTGGGCTTTAAACTAAAATTAATTATTTCCCAGCCAGTGTTGTCCACCCCTGATAGGAAGGAGTTTCCTCCCTGAACACAGCATTCCAGTGTCATGTGGGAGGATTTCACTCAACAGTCTGTTTTCTATGGGGAGAGCTTAACCTGGGCTGATTGAGACCAGTTCAGATTCCACCTAGATATGCATGGTGTATGATAGTATGATAGTAATTATTAATATTATTATTATGATACTGCGTTAGAAGTTTTTTGTCCCATTTTTTAACACTGTTTCAGAGCCTTTTCCACATTGACATTGCAACATTCTGGAGAAAACAATGAATACTTATAATGTTTTTTGTGATTATTATTTTTTATTAATTTATTGAAATTGTCAGATTTAAAAGTACTAAATATTGGCACAAAATAGTTATCAGTTTCAATAAAAAATGGAAAAGGATCATCCTCAACGATTTAAGAGTTTCTAAAAGTCGGTACTGGTAATAAAATGTTTTGTGGGCTGCATTTCTACAGTAAGAAATCCCAGCAAGGCTAGGTGGGCTTTAGTTCCCCTTGTAGTATAACAATATTGTCCTGCTTGTATCCCACTTGTTATATATTGCACTTGTTGGAACTGAAAAAGCTACAGGTCTTAATAGTTCTGTTCTTAATGGTGCTGTAACAGTATCTTAAAAAAATGTATGTTCATAGCCAACATTGCTCTAAAGCTCACTTGCTAAAAACTTAAACTGTGGAGGCCCTATAGCAAAACTGCTGGTTTGAGAAATCACCTGATAGGCCTCTCTCTACAAAGAAAAGATCTCACATTCACAGTTTCATGATGGTTTCTACACCCAATGATGCCAATAATGTTATAATGAGAAATGAAATATTTTAGTTTCCTGTCTGTTTATAAATTAAAAATAAGAAAGAAAGCAAGCAAGCAAGAAAGAAAGAAAGAAAGAAAGAATACCAATCCAACCCAATAACACAGCAGTCTGTGTTAGGGTGGATTGTGCCTTTAACTCCATTGAAATACTTTTGTGCAGCCACCCTGAAACCCAGTGCCAGCTGCTTCAGATCACTGAGGAATTTGACTGAGATTTTATGGCCAAGCTGAAATCCTTTTGAGGGCAACATTTGGAGGCAATTTTATCATGATGATGAGGAACAATGTGTGCCGGGAATAAGGCGCAACTGACAACCAGGAGAAAATCGATATCGGTAACATTTTTAGTATTTTCTGTAATATAGACGATTTTGAGATAAAAAAAAATCTCATCCCAAAAAATTAGCAGAAAACAAGGAGGGAGACAAAGACAAAGAGAGGAGAAACAGGGACACAGTGTTAAAACTCACAGTTTCTTGTCTTTTATTTGATGCAAAATTTGTTATCATATTGGATGAACAGTTAAATATTTCTGTTCACAGCTCTTTATTTCAAGCCAGATGATCTTGAACAGCTTAAAGAAATTATTTCATAAACCTGCCAAAATCAGGTTCCCATAACACTACAGAGGATAAAAACTGCTGCAGTGTCTACGCCACACCATAAATTCTTGCAAAAAAAACATGATGATTCAATGATGATGTGCAGTCATTTGTTTACTTGTTCTCCTGTTCACCGAGCACTGTATACAGCTTCAGATTAATGTGAAGACCAGGCTGAACCTGAGATAGCGAATGATTACTGAAGTTACTTATGGCTTTTGTTGTAAATGAGCTGAAAACACCAGCAGCTGTTCTGGATCAGTGAAGAATCCACCACAGTGACACACCAATTGTATTCTCTCCTGATGCTCCTCTCCCTCACAGCCCACCATGATGTTGAGCAGTTTCCCACACTCCATCGCTGCGTCTCATTATTGCCTGTGTACCATGGCCTTCAACGTCACAACCTTGTTTCTAGAGAATTTGTGACCTCATGTGGATCCATTTTAAAGGTACAGGTGCCTGGGTTCAGTTCTGGCCCAGGCTCTCGGCTTCATGTCATCCCCTCTTTCCACCTGATCTTTCCTGTCCTTATCTAACAAATAATCTTAAAAAAGAAAAGAAAAAGAAAAGAGGAACAGCAGGTTGTGATTACTGGGAGATCTGTGCGCCATATGCAGAGTCTCTATACAAGGTTAAAGTTAATGGACCAACAGGGGACCAGTACTGCCAAATCTCTTCTAAGTTGGATTAGACAAGAAAGTAGTGCAAATCAGCATCAGTCATACTGGTCTGTGTCAATACATAAACATTTTTCCCAGTGGCCCAAAAAAGTGGCCAAATTTCTGCGAGTCACTTCTGAGAAATGTCTCCAGCAACAACGGTGACAAATTCATAACAGAGCAAGACACTTGCATTCTAACCCTAAGCCTAGAACACTGTGGTTAACATTGTGTAGGCATATTGGCATATTCCAGTTTCCCATCAGGAAGTCCACATGAACCGTCCTACCAAGTCTCACAATCAAGTCAGGTAAATCAAGATTCTAGATGTAACACAAATTGGCCCAGTTGTGATGTTTCAAAATGACTGCCCACAGCACAGACAGTAATTAGATCTGATAATACCTCAGTGAGCCACAGCCTAAAATTTAAAACATAGACATGTTTGATATATATGTATAATCCCTAAATGCTTTGCTATGGTTCTGTTTATAAACCAGTTAAAAAGTCATGCTATATAGGTAAAGCTAGCCTTGACAAAAAGCAAAAACAAACAAAAAAAACTTTTGAGTTCCTAAGCGCATTAAAGCGATTATACAGAGCCCTGGAGATGCCACAGAATTTATGCGATTCAGATAAAGTTTTAATGATAAAGATTTAAAGTGGCAGCAAGCCACTGCTATTTGGGGTAAATTTCACAGCTCAAAACTTGTGATACTATTGATGTTTTTAATTTCACCCTTTTCTCAGAAACTGTCAAGCAGCCATAGAAATATTGAATATATGGATTTTTAAATTATGTGGCCTCTCCAGGGCTCCATACAATTAAACTTTGAAGTGGGAGTTTCTGAACCATCCGACAAAGATGTCAACACAGCAATAGTTACATTAGTCGTTAGCATAGCTATACTGAACCAGGACTCAACAGTGATTCTATGGACATTTTTTGTCTTGGTTCCACTAATCATTTTGATTTTGAGTCATAGGGCTTGATTTTAGCTGTTCTATACAACAAAAAATTAGCATTATCAATTATCTGCCTGAATAACACTTCCTACCATAGGGCACATATGGCAAAACTAACAAGCCAGGCAAAACATAAGTCTAGCTAACTAGAAAGTTGGACTAAATTAAACTAAAATGAATTTGACTTTGAAATGAGCTAAAGTTAGCAACTGAGCCTACATGTTCAGGCTTCAGATTTGGACCAACAGTGCCCTCTGATGTCAGGAAAGGGAAACGTTGAACCAGAGGAAGAGAAGGCACTGCTCCATCCACCAAAACAAGCCACTTGTCAAAACCAAGAGCTCGTTAAATGAATTTTTTGAATTGCTCTTGGGGGGAAATGGGTGCTGCATACCAGAGTTGTGTCACTTATGACACCAGTGTGGCCAAGACTCACCAAAAGCGCAGTCCATGGCTCCACTTCTTTCACAGGGATATGAAAGAATGATACAGTTTTCAGTTTATCAGAGAATGAGCATCCAGGGACGTGTTTTCAGTACTACTCTATATGCATGTATGACCAGAAATTACAAAAGGAAATCATTGAGTTGCCTTTCCAGGGGCTTTAATTATGGATGGTAGTAGACTCGCCTGTGAACAGATGGCTAGCTAATATTGCTGGCTGGGCTATGATCAGAAGTGATGTTTACGAAAAATCTGATATGTTGCGACTTGCGATCTTGCAGTGAATTTATCGGTAAATCAGATACATGTTGGACACCAAAAAAATCGTGGTGTCACTTTAAATGTGTAAATGTACGTAGCATCAGAGCACGCTGGTGGTGAAAGACCCACATTATGAGACACCACTTATTCACTCTGTACTGGTCTGAAAGCTGCCCCGCTGAGATTTAACCGGCGCCTCGGCTTGGCCTCTTATGCAACAAGCAACAGATTCCAGGAAGTGTGACAGCAAGTCTGGAGAAACTCTGGCTTCTTCTGAATAATGATTACCACTTTTCAGCCAAATGACTTGCTTATCTTGAGGTGTGGAAAAGTCTATCTCATATTCGTGTATGGAATGTCAGGTTCCCGGAGAGGTGTGGTGTTTGGAGAGACTCAGCATAGCGATTTTTTGCCCATCATATGTTTCTAACTCACCCATTAAATAATCCCTAGTTCTCAATTTTACATGTTTATTCTTCACTTGACTAGGGATTTTGACGATGGAAAATGACTCCCAAATATCGGCATCTCTTCTTCAACCAAATAACATGCTCTTTTCATGTAGGGCATGGTGATATTTTATGGTCAGGCCAGACTTTGTCTCCCTTGCTCACACATATACTTGTTGAGCCCATGGAAAGTGAAAGTAGATGCTTTCTACTTTTGAAATGAGTATATTTCATCAGGTTAGACTTCTCCGCTCATTTTTGTGTGAACATGCCACATGGATAAAAATCCTACTTAATAGCTATCACACTGCATTGCATCACACCGCAAAGCATCACATCACATCACAGCACATCCATGCTGTTATTATATTCAGTCACACACACACACATGCTCAGTAATTAGAAACTGATGAACATGACCTCACTTCCCCTGCCTACACTCATAGAAAAAAGGCGGCCTTTGGAGCTCGAACTATAGCAATTTCCCAATAAATGTCTACAGAAGAACCCTTTCGTTAGTGTTTTTCCAAGTGAAAAACAAAACAAACAGAAAGAAGCTTTGGCTAAAAACCTCACCTCCTCTACAGGGATCCCTCTAGCAGCCCATCTTCTGCTCCTGCTTTTGTTGACTTTGCTTTGTGTATAGTGGGCTGGTCAGGGATAGAATAGTACCACAGTGTGGGAACGAGGCGAACTGATCATTTAGGACATGCTGTCAACATTCCTGTGGAGACTCTGTCATTCCATTACAAACCTGACATTAATCCAGAGAGCTGAAGTCCCAGAGGACATGTCATTCCAGTTCATTTTGGTCCAGTCAAGCATGTCATGGCTGACATTTACCAGCATTTATTAGATCATGTATTTATTAAAGTAGAACTGTGTTGCTGTGCAACATCCTACATTCAGATCAAGCTCTTCCTCCATAACAGGTTCTCATTCCCAACTCCTCAACAGCAGCTTGGTCAGTGGCCCTATCGTTGAAACTATGACGTACCCCTAACGATAACCCTGTTGTGTCAGTTTTGACTGACATGCTCTGGGTCTTACTGACTCTACGTGTCACTGTGACATCACTCACAGACAAAAGACAAAGCGATCACAGTTTGGTTACGTTTAGGCATCTAAACCGCTTAGTTAAGGTTAGGAAAAGGTTCGATTTTTTGCTCTTTGTACTACGCCACATCAATGCGGTCGACTTTGCCCCATTAAGCTGACTAGAAAGGGTACTTTTTTCGTTGGTATCAGACACCAAAGGGTGTGACATTTCCTCAGTATTTGCCGTCCTGGGAACGGGCTGTCTTCCCTTCACATCTGATCACTCAGATCCATTATAACTTTCACTAACAGTACATGAACATAATGCTAACATTATGCTAATGTGGTACCAACCCAGAGTGTAATGGCGAGTCCCAGCAGGCTCGCCATTACACTCACTCTGCTCCATTAGAGTGTAAAGCACTCCAGAATCAACAGCAGTAAACAGTCAAGCTCCAAAACAAACATCAACTGTGTAATCCATAAGCCCTCCCTTTACTTGACCCTAACCCAGCACTGCAGCACAAGCAGCATATAGTTCCATAACCAACGACCAATAATCCGTCATAAAGTAATAATACACCCTGGTCTTCACCTCAAAATAAAACCATGTATTCCATAACCTTGATCTTTAATAACTGATCCTGAATAAATGAACTAATTCATATCTATCTATCTATCTATCTATCTATCTATCTATCTATCTATCTATCTATCTATATCGAGGGAGAGAGAGAGAGAGATAGACAGTGTACATGGTAGTCAGCTATGCCAGGCTCTTGACTTGTGCTTTTGCTTTTTTTTTCCACCAGGAGATTGTGTGTTTGGTTGGGTGTGTCTGTGTGTCTGTCTGTGTGTCTGTCCGTGGATAATCTCGCAAACTAGTTTTAGGCCTATCAGCCTAAAATTTTTGTGCAGTTATCACTGTATGATGAAGAACCTCTTGTGGTTGAAGTGATTCAAAAACTTTGAAAAACGTTTGTTCTGGTTACTTCCACTCCCTCACTCCATTCATTGTCTAGCTTGCTCGACCATTGCTGCTCTCTCCACATACTATTGGGCCTATCTGTCTAACAGGCAGGTTATTATTGTGGCCATGTTCGCTCTGATCTCAGGTGAAAAAATCCAAGACATGCATTGCGTTTTCTGGGCAAGTTTATAAAAAACACTGCTGATGAAGAAAGTCAACAGAACACAGAGCAGACACACAGGAGAACAACACTGTAAAAGTGTCAGAGGCTGATGGAATCTGTCAACAAGCGGGGGTTAAAATAGGTTTCAATAGCCTGATGCTT
>OMKZ01012486.1:48898-63093 GCA_900302535.1 Neoniphon sammara
TCTTTTTTTTTTTTTTTTTTTTTTTTTTTTTAATCCTGTTGGAGCCATGTTCGCTCCAATCACAGGTGAAGAAAGGATGTGTGTTGCGTTTTCTCGGCGAGTTTATAAAACACACTGCTGATGAAGAGAGTCAACAGAACACAGAGCAGACACACAGGAGAACAACACTGTAAAAAGTGTCAGAGGCTGATGGAATCTGTCAACAAGCGGGGGTTAAAATAGGTTCAATAGCCTGATGCTTCACCACTGTAAAAAATGAAGTGTAAAACAACCGTCGCTGTTTCATACATCAGCAGACTAACTTGCCTAATCTTCTGGAGTCTTTGGACCAGGGACAAGATCAAAGCCATCATGGAAAACCCCTCTCACCCTCTCTACAACCAGTTGTGACACAAAGCAATAACAACTATCTACTTTATATAGACACTGCGTCCCCACACACACCTGGAGGAGATCTGCACTCTAATGAATGACCTTTTTTAGTTGGATTTTGTTTTTTAGCTATTTCTTAAAAACTAAATCATTGCTGTGATGGCAGAAATCTCACAAAAACTAAAAATCCCACAATCCCATGTTGACGCTTCACAACTGAGCTAAATTCTGGGCAGACATGTCACGGTTTGCTGCAGCACTTTATACTAGGGGGCTTGTTGAGCCACTGAAAACTGCCTTTACACCACTGTTCGATGTATTCAAAGAGATATATAGTATTAGCCCATGTAAAAAAATTAATCTCATCTTTTCCTTGTCAGCATACAAAGAAAAAAATCCTTAAATCAAGACAACCTACGAATCCATCATTCCCTTTGGTTAAACTGCACTTTACTGTCATCTGAGAATAAAAGTAAAAGTAAAAGAGTCTGGTTAGAACAGACTCTTTTGCTCTAGAAGCAGCCTGTTGGAACATTTTGTGATTCTGTTACCATGCATCCATGAAGCTGTCATGTTTCTCATGTTAGACCTCAAGACCTCACATTTTTTCTGATTACACACACCCAAAAACATATACAAACACGCAAACAAGGCCACTGATTAGAGTATTGATTTTTCTTGAATTTTTGAAATTATATCAATATCCAGTGTACCATACATTCGATACTAGCCTTGTTTTGCATAAAATACAACCACAACTTGACTAGTCTGTCTGAGGGGTGAGAATGGAAAAAAAAAACAGGAAACAAGAGCCTGTGTTTAGCAGTGTACTCAGACTCAGACAGACACACACACACACACACACACACACACACCATATAAACCACAAGGAGACCTGTCGCTAACCTCCCACTTGCTCTATGATCTCACCCTGACAGTTATTTTAAAAAGAATAGTTGACAGCACTTTGCTTGTAACTTGTTGGCTTATCTGAGTTTAAAGACCAAGATGTAATAAGCATCTCGACATGCAACTTTTATTTTTCATTTTATCTCTCCAGGCAAGGTATTAAGAACAGATTCTTATTTACAGTGCTGGAAAGCCAGCAACAGCTGTTGCCGCTGGAAAGTGGCAACAGCTGTTTGGTGCAAAGGAACAAAGTAGTTCCACCAGTTAGCAAGCATACTTCTAAACAATTCACTTTAAATTCACTTGTGCTCATTGTGGAGCTGCACACTACCAGCAAAGTGCTTGTTCTCACATTAGAGAAGGAGTAGATGGACCAAGTCTGGATGATCTATTACACTCATACAGACAAACAAATAGGACTGCACACGTAAAACCCTGCACTATCATCTTAATACTAAGGTGCATTTGAGAAAAGGGAACCTGGGAAAGTTTCTGCCACTGCAGGTGCCGTACAAGTTCCTCATTCTGCATCTATCTAAATTCTCATATTAGTTGTCTGTCATGTCTTATCATTCTGGTGATACCACTGGGTGCTCTGGCTTTTACCCTGGTACTATTTTCTATTGATGACTTGTGAGATTAGAGATTTAAGAACTGAATCTTATTCTACTATTGCACTCCATTGTAAGTGTCTATGGTTAAGGGTGATAGACAAATGTCTAAAATATTTTGCTGGCAAAGCGGAAAAAAAGTTTAGAAATTACCAAACAGTATCCCGCAGGCACCCCTGGCCCTGGGGCCAATATGTAACAAGTAAACTAATCAAAGCAGCATCTGAAATACTGTGCATGATGAACGGACAGACGGGGCTGATCCATAGTGCCCAAAACAGCAAAAATAGCAGCCCTGGAGAGGAAGGTCAGCTCTGGGTTGGCAAACACAGGCCGAGGGCAGTTTACAGACAAAGTGTATGATCAGTTCTATGTGTTATGTAATGCAAAGGGAAAGTGGAAGATGCACACATGCTTTCTACTGTTTATCACTATGTGGACTGAGGCCGGGAGTCATACAATATGGAGATGTAGTGAAGGAACAGGAATACATTAGATCAGGGAGGTAGTTTGACTGAACAGAAGCAAAGTGTGGGAAATTAATCAAAGCTATGATGACCCCGTTTACAGTTAGACACTTCATGCATCTTGAGCTGATTACGTTGCAATTGGATAGCTAAAAGACAGAGTGCAAATAGGTCCAAGACACATTGGGGCTAAATTTAAAGGAATACTCCAATGTTTTGGGTAAAATACCCTTTTTCGACTTACCCAGAGTGAGACAAGATGTCTGATACCATTTTCACTTCTGTACCTCCACTGGTTCAGTTCCAATGGTAGGCATTTCATATTAACTCAGCATATAGACTTGAATTCTACAGGAATCATTAGCCTAGCTCCTTACAGCAACTCTGAAGCTATCGTATTCATACAATGAAATACACATCTTGGAATTTTTTTTTAAAAACAAGGGTCGTTTTAGAAGATGTTAGATGGTAGGAACTATAGATGCTAGGAACTATAACTGCTGAACATATGTCTTTGTTGGTTATAGTTCCTACCATCTAACTTAAGCTAACTTCTCCTAAAACGACTCGTTTTTTTTTTTTTAAATGTCCAAGACGTGTATTTCAAATACACGTGATACAATGTGTAAATAAGACAGCGTTGGAGTTGCTGTAAGGTTTACTTTGACGGGGCTAGACTAATGACTCCTGTAGACTTCAAGTCTTTATGCTAAGCTAACATGAAATGCTACCCATAGGAACTGAACCAGTGGATGTAGAGAGGTGAAAATGGTATCAAACATCTTGTCTCGCTCTGGTTAAGTCGGCCAAAAGGGACATTGCCCAAAACGGAGTATTCCTTAAAAGAAAGAAAGAATCAGCGCCTAACATTTGTACCACTGTCACTGCAACATTTTATATATAGCCTACCGGTGGAGTTAAATTTATTGCTAGACAAATCCTACAGTAGATATAATCTCACACTAGCTGGCAGACTTTTTCAGTCGTTTATGTAACAGGTACCGTCTGGCAGTACTGATGTCACAGTTATAGTCCTGAAATTCAGGAAAGACTAAATGAGACACGGAGACGTTACTTGCTTCTACTGAGTCCTTTGCAAGAGTGTTTATTAAACAGTTTTTTCCAAGTGTGTCTGCTATTTATTTTTATCATTGCATTCTCAATGTCTTTTTAATAGAAATATCAATTTCTTTATATTGTGCACATGAATTTACATATATAAATCAAACATCACTTATCAATGAATTCCATCTTATCAGTTTCTCTTCACATCTGCAAATATTACATCTTAAGCTATAGCACAAAAACTATGCCTAATATTTTAGAAGGCTCTTCTTATTTAGCCATGCTGGTTAACTTTCACAAGTACTGGAGAAGTAGGATAACATACAGTGGACTAATCAGTATCAAATTTATGCAGTTTAACAAAAATAGGCTGAACCGAACTCATTTGCATTTTTCTCTGGACATATAGTACAAACAGTATAAGAATCATTTCAATGCTGGAGCCAACAAAACCTAAATACATCATAACGAAAGCAAAATACATGGGGATTCACTGGAGCTTACAATGGCCGCTAGCACGCTTACATTGCTGCTATCACACAACGTGTTACTTTCCTTTTACATAATGTCTCTTTACACAGTCAACTCATTTATCTCAGCGGAAACACATAATTTACTGTTTTCGTACAGCCCACTGACGTTACTGTTGGTTTTTGTACCTTACTAACCTGAGATTCAGGAAAGAAGAAATGAGATCTCACTTGCTTCTACCGAGTCCTCCTCAAGAGTGAGAGGGAAACGGAAACTCACGTACACACAGCAGCAGCCTCTGACTCACCACGGTCTCACACTGCCACCCACTCTTTAGAAGTGGATATTGCAAGTTTACTTCCTTATTCAAAGAGTATTTACCCTTACTAATTCAAACTCTCGTAAATTACAGGCAGATACACATTCCATGAAATATGAAATACATTATAAGATGAAATATTGCGCGGCCACTGTGTGACCAAACAGTGGGCGTCACATTTACAGAAAACAAATTTGTATGTACTGAATAAGATAAAATAACTGGGTGGAATTATCATTTTACAACTTTTTTAGTGCCAAACTTCAAAGTGCATTGGGCTTCTAATAGCGCTGTCATAAGAGCCTCTTTATGATGTAACTGTTGTTCTGTGTAGGCAAAGGTACTGACAGCTTTGGCTCATCTGAGCTGTCAGCATCTAGGAAAGGTAAGGAATCACCTGTTATGTAGATTGCTACTTAGATATAGCAATAGTTAATCAGCAGTTTGTCAGCTAATTAGTAGGTTACTTAGATAGGTGTGTTGTTTTTGAATGCTTTTCCAAAGAATTCATTAGTCCTCAGGCTCTTGAGCAAGCAACCTTAAAGAATAATGTTCTAATTTTGTGTGTCTGCAAATAGTTTACATTACTTTCAATTTTAGCCAATCTGTGTGTTGTACCTAGATGTTTGAACATATCATTGTTTTTTCTGACTTAAAACCCACAAACATGTCAATACCAAACCTAACTTCAGTTCTTCAAACTCTGCAGCAAGATTGTTTATCTTTCTCTCTCTCTCTCTGTCTCAGCTGGAGACCATGAATGCCAAACCCAGAACCACATCCTGTAAGTCAACCACCACTGAAATTACAGCACCATTGTTAATGTTTATGTGATAATTAACAAACCTGTTCATGTTGCCCAATCAATTTAATTATTATTTCAGTTATCCGCCCAGTGCTGGATCAACCATCTGTCAAAAAGACAGACCCAGTGGCCAAGTAAGTAACAACCACTGTTCAATTAAAATGAATAAACATTAGTTTTGCACTGAACATCTTTGAGCAAACTGTATCTCCTTTTACTATATGAATGTTACCTCATAAAAACTTCAGAATAACACAGAATAAATAACAACATAGCAAATACAAGGTACTTAAGATGGAAGATACAGCATTTTTGCCATGCTAATGCAGACTGTCATGCAAACTGATGATGTGCTTTTCTTGTCCCTGAAGGTATTTCCAGTATAAGAAGTACTGGGAGCAGCGCAAGGCTCCAGGGGAGGATGACAGGAGAGCTCTTCGCTGGGAGATCAAGGTATGGAAAGTATCTTGAATAGAAGAACAAACTTTTTAATTTATGCTAGACTTATGGACTGACATACATGTAGTCAGTCTCTTGAGGTTATCCCATGGTGCACGAAGGGCCCTTTGTTCATATAAAGAACAAGTGCAGTGACCACAGTGATGATTCTGTGGGGCTGCAATGAGCAAGAGAGCACATTAGAGGGGAGCCTCAATACCCAATATGTTAGTGCAGACACTGATGTTCTGTGCTGTTTTTCAAGACTTTAGATGGCAAAAGCACACCCACTAAGACCCTCCAAAATAAACCTCTTCTTCAACCAATAGACAGATTTACCTGCACATACATGCAAGTAGTTTATTTCACATAATCCAGCTACTTTTAAAATTATGTCCATAGTGTGCCACCCATCGTTAAAGGATGTTTTGGGCAAAATATCCTTTTTCTGACTTACCCAGACTGAGACAAGATGTTCAATAGCATTTTCACCTCTGTACGTCCACTGGTTTGGTTCCTATGGACAACATTTTGTGTTAGCTTAGCATAAAGACTTGAAGTCTACAAGAGTCATTAGCCTAGCCTGCCAACGTGAAAAAATGAAGTTTTTAGCAACTCCGAAGCTGTCTTTTTTTACACAGTGTATCATGTGTATTTGAAATACATGTCTTGGAATAAAAAAAAAAATAAAATACTTGTTTTAGGAGAAGTTAGATGGTAGGTTTTATAACTGCTGAACATATGTGTTCAGTGGTTACAGTTTTGGAGTTGCTGTAAGGTTTATTTTTTCACTTTGACAAAGCTAGGCTAATGACTCCTGTAGACTTAAAGTCTTTATGCTAAAATGCTACCCATAGGAACCAAACCAGTGGACGCACAAAGGTGAAAATGCATCGAACATTTTGTCTCAATCTGGGTATGTTGTAAAAAGGGTATTTTGGCCAGAACTTTGGAGTATTCCTTTAAATTACCAAAAATCTGTTGGTGACACCGAAATTAGCCAGTGCTGTGAACTTATGCCACCGCCTGCATTTTAACAATCATTCATGAAATTGGTGCCCATAGTTTCCAAACTTCTGCCTAACTGTTTACACAGGTCTTCATTTTTAGACTGTTGGCACTATGTGGGTGCCTTCATTTCACTCCTTCCTACCATCAAACTCATAAAGTCAGGTAATTATTGTGTTCCCTGCTTAGCGAAGCCACCTGTCTGTAAAATGTGGCTTTGGTTTTGGGGAAGGTTGGCCATCCAGATACTGACATATTCTAGTGTTACATGTACTGTAACAGCTCAGTGGCCGAAATGAAACTGCAATGTAAATAAGATTGGGTTTTAAGGATATCTCTTAAAAATCATGCTGAAGAGGGGGAGCTGTTATTCTACTTTTGTTTTACAATACATTTCACTTTCCTTTTCAGGAACGGCTGGCATACCAACCTCTACTAGTAAGTATTTTCCTAAAAAGTTGCACTTAACGCTGCACAAGGCAAGATTTTAAACCTAAATTACAAAGTGGCAAAATGGCAAATTGAAAATGAACAGTGGCAAGACTTCTTCACCACTTTCACCACCCCACGCACTCAAAATAAGATATTTAACTTGCTTTTGTCACTTTACAATATCTCTGGCTGTGGAAGTTAAAAAATGTATATTAATTTAAAGTTACTTGTCACTACCACTTGGGGCCTAGTGCATCTTTAAAAAGCTATAAGTGACTGTCAGAATTCAGTTGATAAAAATTGATATTGATGAGTTGTTTTTTTTCTTTGCTCATTGTACCATCAGAGAACAAGCACTCAACCGCCCAGTGGCAAGTGAATCATTCAGCCTCCGATCTCCTGCCATCCTGACACGATTACACTATCAGGAAATAAAACTTTCCATCATCAAAACAGAGTTCCCTTGTTTGACTTCCAGAGTAGTAAACCAGATAAGAAGGGCAGGGTGGTGTAGTAGTATGTGTGTGTGTGTGTATGTGTGTGTTTTGATTTTACAGTTTTACACAATTGCTAAAACACATTTCTTGAAACCTTGCACCCTTTTCTCAAAACTGTAAACACAAAACCCAATTCTCAAACTAGATTCACAAAACCTTTGATTCCTCTTGCAAATTCAAACAATTGCCTCAAAACAGATTTACCTGTGGTCAATACCCAGCCATGTTTTCAGTCATGCACACCAGCCAGTAAAAATCAAAACACTACTGAGCGTTCACTACACACTACATCAAAAAACAGAAAACACTGTGTTCAGGTAATGTAGCTTTAGAGAAAAAAAATTATTGTTTATGCAGCAATACAGTAAATGTGTTTTGCATCTTTCAATATTCCCAACTGAGTAACAGTTTAAATTTGCAGTGTCCTCAACAGCTCGGTGCTGTATTGCACGCAGAGTTTTCATGTAGTGTCTTTCACGCAGGACTTGTAAAGGTCAACAGTGAGAGTGTTTTGCTGAGAGCATAGGAGTCCTTCCACCCTCTCATGGCAGTCTTGCAATTCTACAAAAAAGGAACATCCAGTTACAAAAATAAACATTCAGTAAAAACAGTAATACACCCCCCACCCCACCCTCAGTCTCCTTTATATTGGCAAAGTGATGCACTGAAACATCTGTGTACAGTAAACTTTCAATGATCAGGAAAAAAGACAAAAAAAAATTGCCTGTTCTCTTCTCTGAATCTGATCATGGTGGCCACAGACAATCTGCGTGGGTTGTACTCTTTGTCCTAAATCATTCATTGTCATTCATGAACAAGAGCATGTTTTTTTTTTTCCATCTGAAATGACTGTTCTTGGTCTTCGTCTTGGTCTTCCTCCTCCTCCTCTTCCTCCTTGTCTATCACCTCTCATACACACTCCTCCTCCTCTGTTTCCATCCATTTCTGGTATAAACCTTCAAACCACCTGTGACACCTGTCCACTCTGAACTGGCTCATGTTGGTTTCATCACATCATTAGCAACAAGCGTGAGCAGCTTTGAGTTGTTGTGTGTAAGCGATGACCTTTGTGCTGTAACTGTTTAACTTCTGTCACCTGTGTCTTACCATTATGCACCACAGTGAAAATGTATTTAGTAAATGAGAATGTGTTTAGAGTTTTGCCAAAAAGAGAGAATAAGATCGGCAAATTGTGTCTAACTAGGTGAAAATTGCTTAAGGTTTTGCCAAAAGAGTGACTGATTCAAGAAATGAGTTCAGGCCACTCAGAATTTGGTTCAGAGAATGGAGTTTAGTGTTTTAGCAATTCAGAAAAACTGTAAATGGCTGTGGGTATGATTGAAAACATGGTTGGGTATTGACCACAGGTAAAACTGTTTTGAGGCGATTACAGTTTTGAGAAAAGGGTGCAAGGTTTCAGGAAGTGTGTTTTAGCAATTATGAAAAACTGTAACTTGATATCACCAGGAGCCAGGTGCATAAAAGATATTACATATAAATCATACAGTCCATTGACTGAGAAATCACTCAGTACTGACAATGGTTTAGCAGCTGTGTGATTTCACCCAATAGACAGTGTGAGCGCTATAATAGGCATCTAATAGATTTTGAGAGCGCTATAAATAGACATAGCCGTGCCAATGTAAGAATAAGAAGAGAGACCATGCTGACATGAGTGAGACTTGGCAGCTATGTGTTATCATTTTATAGTATTTAGCCTCATTGACCACCGTATATTCTGCTCTATTTGGCACGTACTCCATACTGCCCCCGATGGCCAAAATACTATATTGCACTCTTTTTGTCTGTCTCGCAGCCGTCAGTGACCGTGGTTCGGCTTCCTCCCTCTGTAGCCTTTGGTAGTCCTGAGACGTAGATTTAACTCTGGTCAATCTCTCCCATGGCCCTTGGTATGCTTGTTTCTGGGAGCTCCTCTGCTCATTGTTCATATTATTCATCATATTTCAATCATGTCAAAAACAATCAGTTTGCCAAAAGCATCAATTACTGTATAAGTAGAAAGACATAAAAATAAAATGGAGCATGAAATAGCTAAACACTGGGGAAAAGGATTACAGAAATACAATAATCATCCTTTGCTCCTTTCCTAAAGTAAAGAGGACCCTTTCTCCATGCAGATGTTGTTTTCCTCTAGACAAGCCAGTTAATTCAAACCAACCAATCGGAGTGAGGGGGATGTAAATCAGAGGCTCCCGAGTTTCACAACCTACCAATGGTTGTCGAGGTAGGTGGGGTCTGGAGGACAACAGCGGAGGATTCAAACTGAACATGGCTGCTGGTAAAGATATCGATGAAAACACACAAAATAGGAGGTAAGAAAGGGCTGAATATGAAGACACTATAGCAACTCTTAAAATTATTAACATGAACAAAGTATCCGCCGCACTCACGGCCTAAGCTGAAGTTGTGAAGTTACAGTTTGATGAACGTTATTGCGTTAATGTGGCAGACAGACAAGCACCGGCAACTGTCATTAGCCAGGCAGTAGCTGTAAGTGAATGTTAGCCAGCTAACAGTTAGCTAGCTTGCGTTAGCTTGAATAAAATTCACATAATGTTACAGTTTGGTGGCCGGACAGTGTTTGCGTTTTTATGAATGATAACAACGATAGCAACCGCGTTAGCGGACGCTTCTTCAGCAAGCTAAAGTGTTAGCGAGCTAATAATTACATAGCTAGTTGTTTGCTGTATACTTTAAGTTATATAATTTATCTATTTCTTACACGTTTCTCGACATGCTTATGCTTCACGAGCGTGTTTTACTTGGACGTACTATAGCTGTACATGCTTTGCTTATGGGCTTACATTTTGCTTACAGGCCCAGTTAAGGTCCATACAATACATGACCCATCAAGCACTTAACAACCTTTAGGACTTGCTAGCATATGATTTTTACCGTCCTAGGTCAAAGTGCAAATCATTTTTATAATTACCATTTTATTGGACTAAAGTGCTACTTGTTGGATCATACATGCCATATATCACACCTTGTCTCATACAGAGAGGGGACAGCATATATTGTCTATGTGTCTCTCTTTCTTAGAGGTACAGTTTGCAACATGGTGATCAATCAGGAGGAGTCACCAACAGACTCTCACACTGGCCGCCCGCCTATCATCTTCAACCCAGACTTTTTTGTGGAGAAGCTCCGCCATGAGAGGCCAGAGGTTTTCCTGGAGTTGGTGCTTAGTAATGTCACCCGCCTCATTGACCTGCCTGGGACAGAGTTTGCCCAACTCCTGGGAGAGGAGGGACCTAAGACCCCCACAAATGGAAACGGCGGAGGCTTCTTTCGTTCTTTAAACTTCCTTAAACGTAAAGGTCAGAGGTCAACCAGATGATATCTCTTAAAAGGCAGCTGCCGAATGCTGTTGTCGCTTTCTCTTTGAATTAGAGGGAATGGCATGTCAAACTTTATGCAGAAATCCACTCACTTACAGATCCTCAAAGCTGTATTTTAGGCTGAAGTTGGTAGAAGACATTGCGAATATGCTGATAACCAATATTTAAAAATTTCCCAATTTTCATGACAAAAATTACAAGTAGCCTGAGGTAAGACTCAACATTAAAAACAATGCTAGTTAGTACATTGTTTTGCTCTGATTTGACTGGCTCATGGTCCAAGAGAATGTGTGGGTGGTAAGCGTGGATCAGATTTGGCAACAGTTAAAGACCACCATTAAAGAAAAGTCCACAAATAAATTTTTATGTAGTCATGTCACTCTTATCTTTTCTATCCCTGTTACAGATAAGGGTGTTGTGTTTGGGACTCCTTTGTCAGAGGGCAGCATCGCACAGATCTACCAGCTCATTGAGTACCTCAGCAAGAGTGAGTAGTCCACAGCGTTTCTACGGGTCTTGAAAAAGTATTGAAAATTGAATTTCAATTTCTAGACTTGACAAGGTCTTCAAAAATGGTCCTTTTCTTGAAGTTTTGAATTTATTTATTGAATTTTGAATTCTGCAATCACCCGGCCTCAGAAAAAGGCAATCATGCAATAGGTCTTGAATTTTTTTTTTTTATTTGGGTCCTGAAAAAGTCTTGAATTTGATGTCAGGAAAGGGGTAGAAACCCTGAGTCTAGTTAAATCCACTGATTATTCTATCACAATAATTTTTAGATTCTGTACTCTTGACACCCTTGCACTACAAACGCCAGCAACAGTAACCAATTGTTGGCGTTTTAAATGTCAAAATTTACTGAACAAGGGTTTAGATTTAATTTCAACAAACATTTACACTCAGAATTGCTATTAAGTGGTAATTGTGATAGAGCTGGAGTTTTTATGAGTGCTCTTGTCCACCCAGATCTACATGTGGAGGGTCTGTTCCGGGTGCCAGGGAACAGCATCCGGCAGCAGGCCCTGAGGGAGCTGCTCAACAGCGGGGCCGATGTTGACCTAGAGTCCGGGGACTTCCACCCCAATGACGTGGCCACGCTGCTGAAAACCTTCCTGGGAGAGCTGCCTGAGCCCCTGCTAACACACAGACACTTCCACGCACACCTCAAGATAGCAGGTAGGCATGTAGGCACTGCATTCAAAAATCTTAAAAAGTATAGGATGTTTTCAAAAGTGGTAGAATGTATTGTATGGTGTGTAGAAAATGGGTTAAAACATATTAAAAACATTATGGTCCTTCATTTGAAAAATACAAATAATCTATAATATGCTTTACTTACATGTTAGAAAAGAAAGATGTGTAGGATTTAGAGAAAAAAAAAATTCTAATAGGGATGCACTGATCAATCACACCCAATGCCCAGAACTGGCTATTATTTGCAAAAATTAAAGTACATTTTTGACTGCAGTTTTGTAATTAAAAAAAAAAAAAGGTTGCAGCCATCACATGACATGCCAATCATGTGACACATGTCACATGGTATTACATTTTTTTGTATGTATTTCTTCTATGCACATAGCTATAGTTAAGAGTTTGCATGTTAGTTTTATTTGGTAAAGAAATATCTGTCAATCTAATGTAGCAAATTTTCAAGTTCTAGGGCAGCCACATCTTTGCTATATGCTAAAACGTGTAACTGTAATGAAATAAATAAATAAAAAAGTGATTGACGGCTGTTAATTATGTTGAACTAAAGAAAATCAGTCACTGGTCATATAAAAAGCAACCAGTGCATCCCTGATTTCTGAATAGTGCATGTCTTATTTTGGAAAGGTACTTAATTTGTTATATCTGTAGTCTAGTTACTGTGGAGCAACTCTACATGCTATTCCCTCCAGTGCACGTGATATGAATGGAAACAGTTACTTAAAGCATGCTGATTTTACTAATATAGCTTTTTTGTTGTTGTTGTTGTTGTTGTACTGCAAGTCAGAATCTTTCCTATTGTTATCTGTCCATTCTGCATACCTTTCAGTGCATAAAGTTGCACCATGTTTTTTTATTTTTTAATTTTTTTATATGTATTTCTGTTTGGAATTTGTACACCATGAAGAAACCACTAACGATGCTTTATTTTTGAGGAAGTTAAAAACAATAATAATAATACTAATAAAAAAATAAAAATTAACAAACAGTAACTTTGTAATTTTGTGTTGTGATATGGAAACTTACTGAACAAGGGGCAAAAGTCATTTTCATTTTCACTGGGACTTAAAAAAAAAGGTGGAAAAAGTGTGAAATTTTGGTTATAGACCTTTTTCACAGCAGCCATTTTACATGAAATAAAACATAAACACAGGTGTTACTAAATATATTTATTAAGGTCCTGTACCTAAATAGAACAGAACCTTAATTAATGTGATTAGCAACACCTGTGTTTAGTTACTATTTCATGTCAAAATAACTGCTGTGAAAAAGGTCTATTCTGAAACTGTATGGAGCCCTTATATAGACAATGAGTGTTTCCATTTCCCTCTTCCAGACCTGACTCTGTTTGACGAGCAGGGCAACAAGACGGCAGCGCCCGACAAAGAGCGTCAGATCGAGGCCCTGCAGCTGATTTTCCTGCTGTTGCCCCAGGCCAACCGCTCGCTGCTCAAACTGCTGCTGGACCTGCTCTACCACACTGCCAAGCAACAGGACAAAAACAAGATGTCCGCCTTCAACCTGGCCCTCATGTTTGCCCCGCATGTCCTCTGGCCCAGACATGTAAGCTTTGTTTCTAACAGGGGCTCCCAGACCTGCTAAGTGTGATAAGTATTGGATAATATTTTTGTCTTGGGTCCCCCATTTAACAAGATGTTTAGTGTTGGATGTGGGTTAATTCAGAATTTATGCTGGAGGTGGGAAGAGTAAAATCTCTGATCAAAACACATTCTTAGTAGGGCTGCAACTAATCATTATTTTCATTGTCAGTTAATCTAATGATTATGTTTTGATAGATTTATTTTTTCAAGCATTTAGTGTATAGAGTGCCAAAAATAATGAAAAAGTTTAATGGGAAGTTAGCAGATCCCCTTCAGATTGCTTCCTTATTCTGATCAGCTGCCAAAAACTCCAAAGTATTAAATTTAAAGTGATAAGAACAGAGTAGACACACAACTCTTAGCATCTTAATGAAGCTGGAATCAGCAAACAGGGAATTTTCACTTGATAGATAACTAAAAAGATTAATCATTTACTGAAATTATCCATCCATCCATCCATTGTCTTCCGCTTATCCGGGGCCGGGTCGCGGGGGCAGCAGTCTGAGCAGGGACACCCAAACTTCCCTCTCCCCGGACACTTCCTCCAGCTCGTCCGGGGGGACCCCAAGGCGTTCCCAGGCCAGCCTAGCGACATAGTCGCTCCAGCGTGTCCTGGGTCTTCCTCGGGGCCC